>OX401419.1:11112728-11265246 GCA_947846245.1 Cerastoderma edule | reverse complement strand
CTCGACAGTCTTCCGAACACAGTCGAGACCATTCGACAAAGTCATTCACGGTTGATCTTTTTGTTTAATTGCAAAATCATCCAGACGAAATAACGTCATATTGATGGACTGTTGTTCACTACTTTATTGATTTTGATAATTTGACAGATTGAATTGAAGTATGGGCAATGTAACATAACCCTATAACATCAAAATAACACGTATTAAGAACCAGATGTATAACAGCGTCCATGATCTCGTGGAAACAGTGTCCGCATTATTACGGACGGCTCCGAGGATATTTTATATCATCAGTATAGCGTGAACAGACGGGGAATGTTAGGGAACAATGCATCCCAAATACAGCCCGCAATCCAATACTATGAATTTGTTATAAGTAGACCATGATAAAAGTTCGGTATCAATTGCGTTCTCAAATAACGATAAAAAGGAAAAACGAGTGTAAAATGGTTTTCGGTTTCTATAGCACTCTGCTGACATAGTTTGTAGATCCCATTTCTATAGGAGTATCATTATACCTTCCTGACTCTATCTTCAAATGATGAGAGGAACATCTTAACATAGAGAGTGCTATTCAATAGTCTTCCAACACAAAAAGATGAGTAGCATAGAAGCTTTCGAGAACCTTCTAGATCTGAGAACCAGTTTTGAATGAACATTTCTTGTCTAAGCACGTCGCATACCAGGTATAGCGTTATTATGCATATAACTTAAACCAATTTAACAATTACTTTATACAAGTAATTAACATAGACACAATTACTATCTTTCATATTAGATATTAAGTACATTAAGGAAGTCGGGGATTTATTTATCCGGATCCAGATTTTATACTGAAATTCTTCGTAAATCTTGAAGAGGTATATATCTTCCAAATTCACCGTAAACAAAGTATCTGTTTCAAAATTTCAAACGTACTTTTCCTACATCATTGTGAAAACTCCAAGCAATAGCCCTATTCACCAGGATTGGTAAAACTAGAGAGTCAAATAATTGAAGTCTCTCTGAAATATTAAGAGACAATTGATTAAGGATTGTATTTAGTGCAAATGGTGCCTTAAAGGCCTGTTCAGACAGTTTCTTTTGCGTAATGAAGTATTTATCGTTATAAGATAGTGTGACACCTAGATAAGTAAAATTAGTTACATTTTTAAGTTTTAATCCATCATATAATAGTTCTGGATCCCGACTTGGGCGCCCCTTTTGACAAACCATTACTACTGTCTTATCTGTGTTTACTGTTAGACCCTATCGACAACAATAAGTTTTGAGATTATCTAAAAGAGGTTGTAATCCTTCTTTTGAATATGAAAAAAAGTGCATCAGCAAAAAGTAATAAGATCGTCTAAGGTAGAATAATAATTTGTACTAGACATGATACTCTCATACATATCATTAATAATCAAAATATATATAAGAGGTGACATCGGCTCCCCTTGCTTGAGACCGCTCAAGCTCACAAAGCTTTCACTAATATCACCTTGATGTCTAACACTAGCTTTTACATCTTTGTACATGGCTTTCAACATATTAACAATTTTGTAGATGTTCAAAGTTGCATCAATTTGAATCACAATTCATTTCGTTAAACACTATCAAAGGCTTTTCTTAAATCAATAAATGCTCAATAACGCTTTTTCTTTGTGTATTAAGTATTTTTTGAAAGATTGAATTAAGTATGAAAATGCAATCCATTGTGCTTTTACCACTTCTAAATCCAGATTGAAAGTCTGTTAACAATTGATTGCTATTGACCCAATCACTAAGACGGGTTTCTAACATAATAGATAGAATCTTCGAAATAATACAAGCAAGCGTTATCCCTCTATAATTATTTACATCAGACTTACCTCCCTTATTCGGAACAGGGGCAATTACTAATAGACACCAATTTGAGGGATAAACACTGTTGCTATACATACAATTCATAAAATTTACAAAGTATAGGTGAGAGCGAGTGTTTACATTCTAAAAACACTTCTGGCAGCAATTAACATACAGTCACACCTGTACAGTAGAATATAGTCTTAGTACTACACACGTTAGATGGGTAGGCGTACAAGCCCAAACTAACTGCTAGGAGTTTATTCTAAGCCTATACAAGTTAACAAAAAAAACTCGCACACTAAACTTCAGTCATGGAAGATTAGTTTGCTCCTTGTTAAGATATTCCTCAACACACGCTCATAAGATTAGATGAAGGGGAGATAACTGTTAGGAGTTTAGTCTAAGCCTTTACAAATTTACAAAAAGACCTCGCACACACAACTTCAGCAATGGAAGATTAGTTTGCTCCTTGTTAGGATATTCCCCAATACACGGTTGTATGATTAGATGAAGGGGAGATAACTCTTCAGACATTAGTGAGCCCCGCGGTACAATTATTTTCCGCATTTCATTCTTAACCATTGTAGTGCTGGAACCGACTTCATGCTTATGCAAACAGGTTAAATCCAGGCCACCCGCCAAGTAAGTTAGCGGCTTGCTAGTGATCTAACATGTCTGCTTCCCCGAGTATTTTTTCTCATCAAAGTTAAGCAGATATTTAAGGTTTCGGAAAGCAGATATCATAAAGTATCTTTTTAGAAAATTACCCAGCATTTTAAGGATTAAGTTTGTTTGGGTTGACCCAATACATTAAACCGCTGGAGAATTCACCATACACCAATAGACTGACTTATTTGAAATGTACCTAGGTATCTCTCCAATATTTACACCTCTTCTTATATATTTGATCCTCCAATGAATGAGCCGAGCAAAGTCCATTTTACTTAACCATTTATACTCATTATTAGAAGAGTGATAAGATCAAAGTCCTAAAACCATTGGAAAATTGTGTTGTCAAGTGTGAAATACAGCCTGTTGAAAATGAAGAATGGCATGTTGGAAAGTGTTCTAGCACAACTACATAAAACCTCTTTTTGTAATCGGATCACTGTTAAAACCATACGTAACATATCTTACAACCTATATGTTCTATATACGATGTACAGAAGGCAAAGTCAGGTTGAATCAAGCGACCACCTTTTGCAGGTTGTAGGAAACCTAGACGGATCGCAAATCTTTGCAGGACACTAGACATGTCTACATTACTGACATCATGTTTCTAAGGCAGAATCCCCATAATCCGCCACATTGAGACTCATTCTTTAGTCGGACTACAGTAGTCGTCTATGGTATATATCGGTCTGGGTCGGAACTAAAATGCGAATAATTCCGGCGCCGAAATGATGCATATCGGAAAAGACCGAAGTAGTCCGACGAAGGAACTACTTTCAAAATGACAGTATTTGGGGATTCTGCCTTAAGCAATATGATTTTTCATTGGCTACCTGTCATCTTTTAACAGCTGGTGTCAAGACCGATTGTGAACATTGGTTTTAATTTCTGACAGCTATACATAACTGTATACATTAATTCCACCACTGTAGAAGTTTGCATCTTTATAGAAATGCTAATTTACTTATCATATTCAAAACCTTGCATTCAAATGAGACATATTTCAAAAGCCAAAATTTGGGTGTATACATATCCGACGAAAAAATAAACACACATTCAGATCGTGTTTGGATCGTGACTAACAAACCTTTAATGAAATATTTCATTTGGTTTTACCTTACGGGTTTGGCTAGTTAGCATCGGTTTTTTTCTTTTTGGGGGGGGGGGGGTAATGTTTTTGAGATGATAAAAAATGCATCATTTTGGCAATCAAACGTTATTTGCTAAGCACCTGTTCCTATGATAACTATGCCAATCGGACTTGTATGGGTATACCTGACGATGGAATAAAGGATAAAGGGTGGATACACGTCAAAGATATGCCCAAACTTTAACCTATTTCAATTATGGAATTTTGTGATTTCTCTAAATTGAAATCAAAATTAGACCACAACATACTAACTTGAAAATCAACAAGTTTTCTATACTATCCTTTTACCAAACGCCGAATTTTCGACTGTCCAAAATTGAAAGAGTTTGCGACGGCATTTCAAAATGTGATGGGTTTGAAAAATGATCTTCTGATAGGAGAGAAAACGTTGTTGGAAAAGGGGGTTATTGCTCTCTAAGAGCAATTTCTCCTTTCCCCACAATGTTTTCCAGAGTCGTCTGCAACAAACTGGTCAAATGTCGTTCTTGTTTGGTAATGGGTTATAGGCTTGACTAAGTCTACAACAACAGTTGTGGCAAAGAGGCGCGTTATTCATGGAGGGGCTAAGTTATCAAATATCAGTTTGCTTTTTGAACAAATCATCGTACTCGGATTGGATTATAGGCATTCGGAACACCTCGGCCATTTCTTAAAATAACCTCGGAGGTAATGGGGAGCCATTTTTGAAAGTAGGTCAGCAACGCAGGGCATGTCCGTTTGCAATCGTATCTACTCGGAAATCCCCGGCACAAGCCGGGGGTTGCCGAAAAGAGCCGATTGACAAAATATGAAACAAAGAGGTGTTGATGAAAAGCGTAAAAAAACCATGCAATTGTGATATATAACCAATTTGTGTGTATTTAAATACATATTTAGTGCCTGTGTGCATTTTGCGCTATCCGCCGGAAATAAGGCGAATTACCCCAGGATTTCTGGTGTATTCATGTACTGCCTACGAAGTATATCTACCGACTTGTTACGAGGATTTCCGAGTAGATACGATTGGATTATAATTGGTTGAACTAGAATGATTTAAAAGATATTTCTAAACGCCCTGGGCATCGATCGCACAGTGCATTAGGTGCGTAACGCAATGTCACCCTATATCAACGACACCGGAAAAAGCTACCGAGCGAAGCGAGAAAAAGGGGCCGCTGAGTCGATGTACTTTGCGGCATTGTTATATGTTTAACAACTTAGACAGAAAACACACTGACTTCGATTTCGTTTCTGATCGCCTTAAAATCATTTCTAAATACCTGTGGTGGTTACCAAAAACTGGCCTGGTACCGCCATATCAACAATGGATGATGACAAAACGGACTCGATTTATCTTTTTAAATCCCCCGACGAACAATATTGAACGTTAGTTTGCCCCTTTGTGACAAATCGAACATGTACACAGGAGATGGATGTATATTTCGAGCGAAAATGCCTGTAAACTCCATTAGAAAAAAGTGATGGGTGTACGGCGAATAGGTCAGTGTGTACGAGAGAGTGTACGGCGAATAGGTTGAAGGGTGTACGAGAGAGTGTACGGCGAATTGGTTGAAGGGTGTACGGCGTTTAGCATTCGTACCAGCATTAGTGCATATGATACAGAGATATTTTTCCGCTTTCAAGTCACCGAGAACTGTTGAAATTGTTTTTCTTTTATGTTTGCATGAAGCGTTGTCCCATATCTTCAGTTAAAAGTCATACAGACTGACCCTTGAAGAAACATGTTTCGTGCTTCAAAAATGTTTATTCTTCACGTTGATGATATGGAAGTGTAATGTGTCAGCATGTAGGGACTATACACTTTCACTATGTATGCACTAACATAGAGCCTCAAAGTCACCTAATGATATCTTCTCCTTTCCAGTTCACCATGGATAAATCGCTCGATTTTTCGGAGATTGAGATTAACATTCACAGCCTACATGGGTGCGAGCGTTGGTATACGACACAGGACAAAAATAATTTCGTCTACACTGTACAAATATTAATAATTATCTAGCCCATCAACGGGTACACCGGCTTAAAATGTCATCACGCCTTCTGTTCATCATAGGACTTGTATTTGACAAGTGTTAAAAGGAACATCGGGCAGGCTATGGGATTTTCGCTGCATTTTAAAGCCAGTCATGACCAGCGATATAAATATAAATTTGTTTGATACCATGAGAGTTAAACTACTCACCAGGGCGTATTGGTCAGTCTTGGGCTAAGTATTTGCATACAATATTTCGGATATTTGCTATCTAATGCTAGCACTCTTTATCTATTATTAAGTGAAAGATAATTATGGGCAAGATTTTAACCGATATCAAATGTCCTTGTTCACAGAAGAGAACACCTGAAGGTCAAAATAAAATGGCGTTGAAGTAATATTGTGTTTTACTTGCTGTTTGATATACAATGTAAAATGCCTGTTGAAGGCATACAATACATTATAATACAATACACACATAATAAAATTAAAAACGATCTAAATTTTCCTCCATTTACTATAATTTAGTGCGCATCAATCATACAACAATGCAGGTGCAAGAAAATCAATTCTTAACTCTCAAATGCCATCACATATGTGAACAAACGACCTTAACCCATTACCAAACAATAACGACATTTTACAACTTTGTTGCAGATGAATCTAGAAAACATTGTGGGAAGGAAGAAATTGCTCGTGACGAGCAATTTCTCCTTTTCCCACAATGTTTTCTGTCCTATCAGAAGTAATCTGACGAAATAATACATTTCAAAATGGCGGATTACGAGTATTCTTCCTCAATGATATACATTTTATTTCATAATTTAACCATTTATGCCTGCGGGAATGGAATCTTCAAGAAAGAAGCATGGATATATCGATAAACGTCTTTTGAAGGTAGTATTGATATATCGATAAACGTCTTTTGAAGGTAGTATTGATATATCGATAAACGTCTTTTGAAGGTTATTCTGGTATGGGCCTGACTTAAATCTCACGTTATAACATGGTGTAAAGATCGGGTCGTGTCTTGTGAAACCAAAATAGCTTATATGTATATTGCCTGACTATAAAACATTAAAAAAAACACTTGAATTTGTTAGTGTTCAACAACGTTAACTTGAGACTAACTCACATTCGCAAGACCATTTTGGTGTTTCCGTATCGGCCATTCCTGCCAAGGAAACGCATATTTTTTATGTATACAGTTTAAGCCTATAAAAAATGTAGTTGTACATGAAGATTCTCCTGATGAAGGCCTTATCAGGCTGAACATTTTAATAAATTGAACGGATTATTTAGAAACGCATATTGTTACAACAGTAATTCAATAAATGACCAACTAATCTTTATCAAACGACGATACCCGAACAAAAGGTCATTGTATACGGTATATAAGTTTTTGAACAATAAATGGGCCGCGTCACACAAAAAGGGGAACTCGAACCTAAATAAAAACCGCTGACTCAGCTCTTTCTTAGCGCTATTATTCCTGCATCTAGTCAGTTATCATTTGTATTTATTTAAAGGTAGAACTTGGTGTCCTCTAAGATGGCAAACAGTGTAACCCCAGACCAGCCGCCACGTCAGTGACGTGGCGGCTGGTCTGGGGTTACACTGATTGCTATGTCCGAGTGCCCCTTTTCCCGTGACGTGGCCCAAATTATTTTTTTATGATAAGGCGTTGGTGTTTTCGTTTGGAGAATAAATCAATTAGATGATGTGGTATGGGAATAGGTCACACCAATAAACCAAAATGGGACACAGAAAGGGTGTAAACCGTTTAACTAATTTCCAAACAATAACGACATTTGACTACTTTGTTGTGGATGACTCTGGAAAACAATGTGGGAAAAGGAGAAATTGCTCGTAAAGAGCAATTTCTCATTTTCCAACAATGTTTTCTGCCCTATCAGAAGATTGTTTTCCAATTGCATCATGTTTTGAAATATCGCCTACAAACTTTTTCAATATGGGACAGTCGAAAATTTGGTGTTTGGTAAAGGGTTGAATATTGAAGAATCCTACAGGGTTTACAAACTTGAATACGAAGTCTTAAAGGCCTAGTTTAGTCCTTTTTTAATTGACCCCAAAACCAATAACCAGATGCCCACCCGGTGTGATGACCAGCTGTGATAATTAATTGGGATTACGTAATACCATGTATAGCACTGTGTCAAACTGATGGGTTTCTTTTGACAATTTTTTTTAAAGAGGACATTTAAGCAGCAGAATTGATTTTTTTTTCAATTAGGCTTCAAATTTTTTTTTTGGAATTTTGAAAGGTTTTTTAGTAGGGTTTTCTTTTTTTTCAATTTGTGCCTTATATAAAGATCATTTTACGTAATTATGACTTGCAGCATAGTTATAGTTCCTCTGTAGTATCATCATCATCATCATTATCATCAAAATCACCATCATCATCATCAACATTATCATCAAAATCACCATCATCATCATCATCAACATTATCATCATCATCAACATTATCATCAAAAGCATCATCATCATCATCAATATTATAAGTATAACGAGTGAAAATTTGTGGAATAACTAACTTATTATTTTCTTCACATTTCTTAACAGTTTATTAAGAAAAATCCACTTATCTTGTAAATCATTGTTTTAGATAAAGAAATCAAGAATTCAACATTTATTTCTTATTGATATTCCACATTATGAAAATCGAAGCAGAATGACATTTTTTCTATGTAAGACTTGAAATATATTTTTGGAATTTTGGATGGGTTTTTAATAGGGGACTGTTTTTTAATTTGTACCTTGAATAAAGATTAATTTATGTAAAAATGACTTGCAGCAGGGAATGTTATAGTTCCTCTGAGGTATAACATCATCATCACCATAGTATATCATCATCATCATCATCCATTTTATAACTTTGACAAGTGCTAGTTCATTGAACAACTAACTCATTTTTTTTATATTTCTTGTCAGTTTATTTAGAAAAATCTATTAATCATGTAAATCCTTGTTTTAGATAAAGAAAGCTTTAACCAAACACGTATTTCTTATCAATGTTCTACATCATGAGAAACCTAAGGGTTGTGGTATTGCATAATCTGACCACCCATTCCTTATCAAGAAATATACAGGAAATTTGCTTCATGCTGTGGAACTGTATTGTCTTTGGAATGTCTGGTATCTTATCTCCCACTGGGCACCCTACAGGGCAACAATACAGTTCCACAGCATGGAGCAAATTTCCTGTATATTACTTGATAAGGAATGGGGCATTTCAGTGGTCAGATTACGTAATACCCAAACCCTTCGGTTTCTCATAATGTAGAAAATTGATAAGAAATAAGTGTTTGGATATAGTTTTCTTTATCCAAAACAATGATTTACATAATTAGTAGATTTTTCTTGATAAACTGATAAGAAATATGAACAAAATAATGAGTTAGTTATTCAATGAATTAGCACTTGTTATAATCATAAAATGGATGATGATGATGATAATGATAATGATGATATACTATGAAGATGATGATATACTACAGAGGAACTATAATTTTCCCTGCTGCAAGTCATTCTTATATAAATTAATCTATATATAAGGTGCAAATTAAAAAAAAAGCCCCTAATCGTCTAAGAAAAAACATCCAAAATTCAAAAAATATATTAATAATATAATAAAAAAATGTCATTCTGCTTAGGTTTTCATAATGTGGAATATTGAATAGAAATAAGTGTTTAATTCTTGATTTCTTTATTTGAAACAATGATTTATAAGATAAGTAAAATTTTCTTAATAAACTATTAAGAAACATGAAGAAAATATTGAGTTAGTTATTCAATAAATTAGCACTTGTTATAAATATAACATTGATGATGATGATGATAATAATAAAGATAACAATAATGATGCTGATGCTGATGATGATTATGATATACTACAGAGGAACTTTAACCATACTGTAAGCCATAATTACATATATTGATCTTTATATAAGGCACCAATTTTTAAAAAAAAAAAAAGATAATCCCCTACTAAACAAACCTTTCCAACTTCAAAAAAAATATTTAAAGCCTCATTTTTTTTTATTATCAATTTTGTTGCTTAAATGTCCTCTATAAAATAATTGGTCAAAAGAAACCTTTCAGTTTGACACAGTGCCATACATGGTGTGACGTAATCCCCATTAATTATCACAGCTGGTCATCACCCCGGGTGGGCATCTGGTTATTGGTTTTGGGGGGGGTCACTTAAAGAAGGACTAAACTAGGCCTTTAACATCAAAGGGTATCTTCATTTTTTCATTCAAATGGAAACGACCTTATCATTTAACGTTGCAGACTTGTTGGCAAGTCGTTATTTTGTTACTTTATTTTCTCGTCCGACTTTATGATTATGCAAACATGTTAGATCCAGGCAAGCCGCCAAGTAAATTGGCGGCTAGCCTGTGATCTAACCTGTTTGTTTCTCTGGGTATCATTCCTCAACAAAATTAAGCATATATCTTTGAAAAGCAGAAGACATAAACATCTATTTTCAAATATTGCCAAGCAATTTAAGGGTTAATACGGATGTGATGTTTTAATATCCATGATAAATTACACAACAGGTCGGTATTGTATAAAATCCTTAATGTAACAAAAATGTAAATTAGAACATTTCTCCCTGTATGTATTCCCTCCGTGGCATGATAGTATAAAACATAGATCGCTCAGTCCCTCGTTGCAAGGTTTCAAATAACGATTTGGGGTAGTTTGGGATATCACCAGGTGTAATCTCCCGACAGACGCACGGAATACCGATGGTTCTCCAAGAGTTGATCAGTCTTTATAGGCTCGGGCTCGTCCTCGCTTGATTAAGATTTGGGTATCACAATGTTTTACAGTTATTTCATGGGTATTTGTTAAACAGCCAAAAGTAAGGTCCATAGGTTGAAGGGATGACTTTTAAACTGTTGATCCGATGCAGTCTTTCATTTGCATTTGTGGAACAGCCAAAAGTGTGGTCCAAAGGTAGAGGGGATGACTTTGGAACTGTTGAACCGAGGCCATAGGCCTCGAGTCAACAGTTCCAAAGTCATCCCCTCTACCCCAAGACCACAGTATTGATTGTTCAACAAATGCCCATGAAATAACTGCATAATGTTGACCGGTCATTTCTAAAGAATACGTCACAATTGATTCTTGCCAACATGTCACAATGGTTTTAAACAATATGTCTCAATGGATTCTTAAAATGATGGCATAATTGTTTCTACACAACACTTTACTACTCAACTATTTCCAGCTGCGTTCAACAATGTATTAAAAGGATGAATCGCTAAGTATGGACGCTTTCACTTTTTAACATTACTCTCAATATTCAACACATGTAGTCAATCCTGTATTGTATTTGGATGCATGTTTATAAATTACCGGCTTAAGCCATCTGGTTGGTAATTGTCTTATACACGCACCATGTATGTCAGGGAAATAGTGTTAGGTTTATGTTTGTATTATGGGCCGAATCCCTCATGTTTTGTATGATATGTATTGTATACATCTATATCTATCCCCAAATGTCAACATCATTTTCTTGCGTCATATGTCTTGCTATGATCTGTTTTGACATTTCATCCAACAATACAACGCTCTGGACATGATACCAGACAAAGGTTTATATAATTCATCGTTATGTTACATTAACCACTTCAATCCGAGCTCTTCGGCAAACTCCGGTAGATCTACGAACATACATGAGGGTTTCCGGTTGTAATCGCATTAACTACTTCAAATCGGAACTCTTCGTCAAACTCCGGTAGATCTACGAACATCACCGAGGTTTCGGGTTGTAATCGCATTAACTAATTACAAATCGGATGTCTTCGGCAAATTCCGGAAGGTACGCCAACATCACCGAGGATTTCCGATTGTACAATCTCGTCCCTGTGGTGTATCATGAATGGAATTGAATGAAAGGTATCTCCTATTGATACATTTTCACACGGTCCAGTGATTTCCAAAAGGAATTAACATATCTCCCACCCATACAAACCTTTCACTATTTAGCCTTTTCTATATAGTGTATATTCAGGTCAAACAGGACTGGTCAATACACATGTACATGTTTGGTTTTTAATGAAACCCTTTGCTTTTCTACACAGACGATTGCTGAATATGTGTTCGTCATATAGAATCAACCCTGTGCTAGACCCCTGATGGAAAACTTGTATTTGATTTGGTTAAAGAATGAATTGAAATGAAAATGAAAGTATCTATCATCTCAAAGACCTTCACCAAGTCACTTTTCCAAATTTGGCTTATTCTGTGATTGTATTTCTAGGATGAATATCAATGCATTAGGTTATCAAATCCATAGTAAACATCTACACTTAATTTTCAATTTGTACATTGAAATTGATATAACACGAATGAAAGATTGCAAAAAGAAATTTCAATCCATAAAAAAATCTTCTAATATCAAACTTGATTTTGTAACGGCATTTGATCTGTTAAATCGTTGACTTTTCTTCATTAGGGGTGGGATACCTTCAGACTGTTTAATAAAGCAAACTAGGATCAGATGCCAACGATTGAAATGACATTGTTAGTATTAAACTGTTTTGACTATAAAGTGGCATCATCACACCGTAATTATTAACCTTTGACCTGAATGTGCAAACATTTGTTGCATAATATAGATTTATAACATTTGTTCAAATATTACGGCATTTTGATGTTTAGCATTTTTCGCCGGTTTAGTCGAAACTTGTCGCAATATTGAGAAGGTGGATTATCATTGTTATTGTTGTTTTAACCCTAATAGTCAGGGCTTTTTTACCATCAATTGGAAAGCGGCCCAAGCCTGTTGAATTTTGGAAATTTTATCGCTGAAATTGCTGAATTGGGAAGCCCAAAAGCTGGGTTGACTTTGAGTTTTAGGGAAACAGCATGATTACACGGAAATTGCCAATTGGGACGGTGCCTTTTATAGGAGTCTGCTATATAACGCAAAAAAAACCCTGATAGTGCTGGATCCGACTTCATGCTTATCCAAACAGGTTAGATCCAGGCCAACCGCTAAGTAAAGTTGCAACTGGCCTGTGAGTTTACTTGTTTTCTCCTCTGAGTATCTTTCCCCAACGAAGCTTAAGCAAATATGTAAAGTTTTTGGAAAGCAGACGACGCAAAAATGTATTATTAGAATATAACCCAGTATTCAAAGGGTTCAATCTTTTTTTTTCTCATTTCAGAAGAGAGTGATAGGCAATCTTATTCGCCGGAACCTATGGTAAGTTAAAAAGCATAATATCTCCTAGATACCTTCGACTACATCTTCTCAATAGAAGACGAAGAAATAATACTGAAGATGAATTTCATTTCTTATTTGTTTGCAAGAAGTATGCTTATTTAAGACAACCACATCTATACAGTTATTACTTATGTATTCCCATGTATGCAAAAGCTCGTGCAAATGGTACCCAAAAAATGCAAAAGTAAAAGAACAATGACTTTGTTCTAGGATGTCTAATTGTGGAAAGACTTCGTGATAGCCGTTGCGTCAAACAATTTATTGTTTAAATGTGCTTTTTGATGATTTTCTTAATATATAACATTTAATGAAGCCTACTCTCTGAGAAAGGCACAATGTGCCTTACCTACAGGTCCGTAAGAAGAGAGGAAGTTACACTTGCACGAATCTGAATTGGTCATTCACACATTACACACTCCTGGCTCTTGGCTAAGAAAGATGCATCTGAATGCATTCCATCCTTTACCAAAAAACATGTATTACTCGATTGCATTGATTTTCAAAGAATTGGTTCAGAATATTTTAACGTCGACATTCTTCAGGAACTTTGTGAGACTGTCATGATTGAAATGATTCTTTCCTTCCTCTAAGAAATTGGAATTTACAATAAATTGTGATTCCTTACACTTTTAGAATATTCATATATCATTAACTCATTGCGAACGTTTTACTTAATATCATACATTCATTACAAATTATCTATTTACTATCGTTAACTCATTACGCATTTTCTATTCATTTAGTGCAATTTCTTACATATTTTTCTTAAACCAAATACATTTTAGCCTGTAAATGATTCAATACACACCATAATGCCTTCTAAATGACCTTAGCTGTCGATGCGCCTTACTGTAATGTTATACGATACACGAAATCCCTGAAAATTGAGAGGTCATATTACACATTTTCACTGACGACCATTAAATTAGATTCAGGGAAGTAGTGAAATATAATGATACTAAAAGTTTTATAGATAACTGTTCATTTTGACTTTTAGACTTATGTAAACTGTTAATTTAGCATAAAAAAACTGTTTTTCATTAACTTTTATTTTTTGATGTACTTATTCATTTAAATTTTGAAAGCTAAATAAATATTTTTTGCTTTTTCTTAAGTAAAACATGTGATTAACTTTAAACAGTAAATTATCTTAAATATGAGTTAATTAACTTAAAAATCGTTGCAAATAATAATTTGAGATTTGTAAAAATTGAAGTAGAGGATTTAAGTTTTATGAATCCCGGACATTTGCCCCCCCCCCCCGGACATTTGCCCCCTCTTTGGTATAGGGCGAACATTTGCCCCCTCGCCGTAATGTAGAAGGCGGACAATTGCCCCCTCATATCATTTTTTCAATTTGCTTGAGCTGATCGTTTAACGTTATTTTCAAATAGAAAATAAAATGGAAATAATATTTTCATCAATTCTACTCTATTAGCTCTTCCCTCCTAATCCCCTATAGGTGTTAAAATCGAGACTACGAATCAGAAATGGCACTTTGCCAATCATGCTCATCCAACCATGAAACTTAATGAATTAAAGTTTTATTTAATTTACATATTGGTTATATCTTTAACTTGGTAGATTTCCGCTTTTGGTTTTTTGTAAGGAGAGAACTTTAAAATATTGGGTAAAACTAATGAGTAATGAAAATTCTCCTATGCATCAAATACTACTAGAACAGATCAATGGTAATAGTAAAAGTTGCTGGGCCATGAGTATTAAACAATTGTTAAGCAATCTTGATTTTAACGATATTTTCACAAATTTTGATAAGAACGTTAACTATTTTCCTCTATTAAAACGAAGAATTAGAGACCAGTATATCCAAAACTGGCATAGTTCACTACAAACTTCACCAAAGCTAGATTTTTATAAAATGTATAAGACTGATTTCTGTTTTGAGAAATATATTGATGTTTTAAAAGGAGATATTTAAAGAAAGCAGATGACATGTTTTAGATTAAGTTCTCACTCTTTAGCTATTGAGACAGGTAGATTTAATGGAATTGATAGAAGTGATCGAATATGTAGACTTTGCTCTTTAAATCAGATTGAATCTGAATATCATTTTTATTGTGCTGTCCGGCCTATGCAAACATTCGTAATAAATATTTTGGACATTTACCATGGCCAAACACTAATACATTTGTTAATATTTTATCTTCAAAACGTCAATGTATTCTAACTAAAACTGCATATTATCTAAAAGGGAGCTTTAAATGTCGCAATGAAATTATTTAATGTATTAACCTTTATTATATATTATTATGTGATAGATCAACTAAATTCGTGACTTGTATGTTTTCGTGATTTGATAATCTTTGTTATTTCTTTTTTCGTATATATTAACATGTTTACGTATATTATTTATATATGTCTGTACCATATTTGTAAATGTTGTCTTGGCCAAAGGCATTTATATGCTGGTTTTTGCCAAATAAAGAATTGAATTGAAAAAAAAAATAATAATAATCTTATTACCGATTTGTCACTCAAGGCTAACAATCAAAACAAAGAAGACAAACGAAATTCCAATTTGTGTCGGTATGACAATCACACATTTGATTACAAGAGAAATAATTAAACCGAAAATGAAAAATTCAGGTTAAATTAACTTATGAACGTATACCGTCGTTTCACGGTTGGATGAGCATAATTGACCAAGTGCCATCGGCGTATAAGCAAAATTGATATGTGAGTCTGATCAAATTATTATTTCCATTTAAATTCCTGTTTAATCATAACGGAAAACGATCAGGTCAAGCAAGTTGAAAAAAAAATAAGACTATGGGGCAAATGTCCGCATTCTACATAGCGGCGAGGGGGCAAAAGTCCGCCCTTTACCAAAAAGGGGGCAAATGTCCGTATACCAAGTTTTATATCTTACAGAAGAAACAGGAAAATGCAGCTTAACGGATTTTATTTTCATTTGTTTTACACCTCTCTTTGAACTTTCTCTTCCAGACTATAAACATTATAAGTTTGAAATAATTAATTGTTTGATTGATAACTGATGTGCTGGTTGCAGGCCTATTATGGTGTGGACCGTAAATGAAATTAAAAAGTTTTGAATGTGATAGTAATCAACCAATTTATAGTAACCTTTACATTATACATTAAGCATTATTATTATTCACGTCCTAACATGAACAAATTCATAGAATTATTGAATACTAAAAACTCGAAGGATATGCATAATTTGGGTAACTATGTATCGTTAGCTTTACAAAGACGTAATAAACTTATTTAGTACCACGATAGTAATATGTTATCTGTTTAGTACTTAATATTTTTCCAAACATTTTCAGTAATATTTGAATTCTTTTTCATAATTCTCCGAAGTTAATTTACGTTTAATTAAATAGAATAAGATAATATTAGTCACATTACATTGTTTTTTGTCATTATTGTGTAGTAGTAAAGTAGTAGTTTGATTCCAAAGGGACTTAACTTAAGATTGTTTCAAGAGGAAGTTGTGTCCCTTTGGAAGAAAACATCCAAAATATGAATTATGTTTTATATGAGGAGATAACTTTGAAATAATTTGTGTACATGTTTATGTATAAGACTTTCTTTGTATGAACGGAAGAGGAGAGGGAGAAATAGGAGAGATAACGAAGACAGAGAGGTAGAGAGGGAGAGAGGTAGAGAGAGGTAGAGAGAGAGAGAGAGAGAGAGAGAGAGAGAGAGAGAGAGAGAGAGAGAGAGAGAGAGAGAGAGAGAGAGAGAGAGAGAGAGAGAGAGAGAGAGGGAGAGAGAACGATAGATGTATCACGTTGACAATACATTATTTTGTAAATCTATTGTTTGAAATGACGATGTACTGTATTTGTATAAGTCAAATAAAATTATTCTGATTCATTATAAATTTGTTTTCACACTTTAAAATATCCTAAATTGCATTAAGAATCAGAATCAGAATCAGAATAATTTTATTTGACTTATACAAATACAGTACATCGTCATTTTAAACAATAAATTTACAAAATAATGTATTGTCAACGTGATACATCTATCGTTCTCTCTCTCTCATTAAGACATGTATAAGTATAAGTTGTTCACAAGTTGTTCATCGTCGCTTTTGATGTAGATACTTATTAAGATTATTTGACAAGTTTTATGTTATACATTAATGAAATCCTGAATATTATCCATTCAAACTCTTATTATTAATCTATTGATATTACATTTCTATGACTTGTGGCAAAAATATTGTAAGTCCTTCACTTTATGAAGGAATTACAATAGTTTTGCACCAAACCCGCGATTTAATTTATTACAGACATTATTTAGTTTACCTAATATGAAATTATTGGTGTTATATATAAGCAACATAAAGCGGTTTAATTCATCGATAACCCCTCCTCCTATTTCGTGTATTTACAGCAGACGACAGAAAATAATAACTTTACTACATAAAAGGGTTAGTATCCATACGGTCTAGGAGATATGACAGGGGTTGTTTGTAACCAGGGGACACTTACCTGTTAAAGGCCTAGTCTTTGGAATGTCTGGTATCTTATCTCCCACTGGGCACCCTACAGGGCAACAATACAGTTCCACAGCATGGAGCAAATTTTCTGTATATTACTTGATAAGGAATGGGGCATTTCAGTGGTCAGATTACGTAATACCCCAACCCTTCGGTTTCTCATAATGTAGAAAATTGATAAGAAATAAGTGTTTGGATATAGTTTTCTTTGTCCAACACAATGATTTACATAATTAGTAAATTTTCTTGATAAACTGATAAGAAATATGAACAAAATAATGAGTTAGTTATTCAATGAATTAGCACTTGTTATAATCATAAAATGGATGATGATGATGATTATAATGATAATGATGATATACTATGAAGATGATAATATACTACAGAGGAACTATAATATTCCCTGCTGCAAGTCATTCTTATATAAATTAATCTATATATAAGGTGCAAATTTAAAAAATAAATCCCCTAATCGTCTAAGCAAAAACATCCAAAATTCAAAAAATATATTAATAATATAATAAAAAAATGTCATTCTGCCAGAGACATAGATATTATCTATGTCTCTGATTCTGCTTAGGTTTTCATAATGTGGAATATTGAATAGAAATAAGTGTTTAATTCTTGATTTCTTTATTTAAAACAATGATTTATAAGATAAGTAAATTTTTCTTAATAAAATCAGAGACATAGATAACAGAGATTGGCAACTCCGGAATTATCGCCAAACTCTCGCGTGCCGCGAGGTTCTGCGAGATAAGGAAAGTGCTTACCTGTTTATCTGTTGTCACGGGAGATGTCAAGCGAAATTGATACTTCTTTATTACAGTAAAATAGCTATGTTTTGGTTATCTGATTGGTTATCTGAAACAACTTCTGACATTTTGTTTTATTTTCATTTTATTAAATTGATTTTATGTTAAAAACATAACATAAAGTTCCAGTAGGCCTTCTTTTTCAATGACAGGCTTGATTACCATGCAATTCAGAATTGATTGTACTTATAACGACAATGTCTTTCAAGCAAAGGTTTGAATAATATTTTGTAATAAATCAAGTGACTTAGTTGCAGTTAATAACCAAAGCATGAACTTTCCACTAAGACATCATAGTTTTCGTCAATACTAAAAGATTGCTTTCTCACTTCATTTCATTTATTCTGTGTCGTAAAACTGTTTACAGTGCTAATTTTGTCAAAACAAAACACATATTTCATCATGACATTATTTCAAGCCAAATGTTTCAATTTAAGAAGATTAAAAGTATTTTATGATGTTAAAATGCATGTGATGAGAATTTTTGTAAAAGTGGTTTTAGTAAACGAAAGGACACGTAAGAAAAAACTGACGTGCAAAGTTTTTCAATACACCTTTTACCGCAGATTCCTCTAATACTGATTGCAAATCAATAAGTACATAATTATTCTTAAACACGTAAGTGTCTGGTCTTATCATGTTGCTGACCGAAATGATTTTAGAAAAAAGAAATGTGAGCTTTTTGAATATTAAACCAAAACAAATAGTGTGTCTTCACCTTCGTTTTTATTATCATTTCTCAACGAGAAATTAAGTCAAAGCACACTACTTTTAAAACCAGACAGACGCTTTAAACAGAACAAATCCTCCCTATTTTGTTTTCGGGATCTTTAGGTCATTACATTTGAATGAGGTGTCAGAGAGTGGACACACGGTTAGCGCACACACTTCTTGTGTAATCGCCCTAGCATCAAAAGGTTTTATGACATCAAACTACATATTTATGGGGTGGCAATTTACAATCATAGCCTGTATTGTCCACTACCGTGATTGACTCTATCACCCTTCGTTCTTCAAATGACACATTTCACTTGACATATTTGCAAGCGATCGGAATTAAGAAGAAGTATGACGAAAAAGGAAATATCGTGGTGTTTCTGATTAAGAAGATCTATCCATTCTCTTTTGTTCATTAATTGAATGGATTTTCTTCTTCTTATATAGGAATAACACTTTGAAAATACGGGAAACTATAAAACTTAGTCAGCATTTAATACGGGATCAATTCAAACTCATTCAGACGTTTTCAGTAATAACACGTTTGATAAAATCGAAGTCACACAGTTTAAGTTTTAATTGATGCAAAAATGAAAGATTTTGATTGAAAATAAAATGGCTGAAATCATGATTATGCTTGTGTGGTAAAGCAAACCTGGTATAACTTCGTAATAAACACGACAATCACAATAAAAAAGCGGGTAACCATAATATTTTGGTTGAAAATAAAATGGCCAAATCCAGTGCATAGTTTTTTTAGTTTTACTGTGCACAACTTTGTTATATTTTGGTTGGAAATCAAGATGGCTGAACTCATTAAGGTAGTAAATGGGATATATTTAGTACGCAATAACTTCTAAATGACAAAGAATATCAGACTGAAAATTTGGAAACCGACAAAGTCATATTAACCCATTAGAATGGACACAAATTAGAAATGTTTGAATAAACCTCCATTAAAACATTTTTCTTTGTACAAGTATGAAATATTTTGGTTGAAAATAAAATGGCCGAAATCATGATCATGCTTGTGTGGTTAAGTAAACCTGGCATAACTTCGTTATGGAAGCGAAGATTACTATAAAAATGCGGGCAACCATAAAACAAATATAACACTTCAGGAAAATGTCAAGTATGATATGATCCAGTGCATAGTTTTGTAGTTTTACTGTGCACAACTTTGTTAATTTTTGGTTGGAAATCAAGATGGCTGAACTCATTAAGGTAGTAAATGGGACATATTCAGTACGGAATAACTTCTAAATGACAAGGAATATCAAACTGAAAATTTGGAAATGTAGAAAATCATATTAACCCATTAAAATGGACACAAATTAGAAATGTTTGAATAAACCTCCATTAAAACATGTTACTTTTTACAAGTATGAAATATTTTGGTTGAAAATAAAATGGCCGAAATCATGATCATGCTTGTGTGGTTAAGTAAACCTGGTATAACTTCGTTATGGAAGCGAAGATTACTATAAAAATGCGGGCAACCATTAAACAAAAATAACACTTCAGGAAAATGTCAAGTATGATATGATCCAGTGCGTAGTTTTTTAGTTTTACTGTGCACAACTTTGTTAATTTTTGCTTGTAAATCAAGAAGGTTAAACTCATTAGGGTCGTAAAATGGACATATTCAGTACGGAATAACTTCTAAATGACAAGGAATATCAAACTGAAAATTTGGAAATGTAGAAAAACAAACCCTTTCTTTAAATGGACTTGAATTGGAAATGTTTGAAAAACCCTCCTTTAGAACAGTTTGAATCTAAAACTACTCAATTATCACGTTTATCGCACCAAACCACGAAATTGCGAACAATTCAATCAAGTTTGTCGCAGTTTGCTATGTTTATTTCTTTGATAATCGCTTGCTGATCGATCTTGTTGGATGGAGAAACTTTCTAACAATAACAATATAGTAAATTCGATAAGAAAATAATTTAATTATGACTTAAAACATGCTTAAATGTGTGTTGCCTATTTCGCGTTTAGTTGAAAATTGCGTCGATAGACAGATCTCGAAAGGTCTCGCTAAATAACGCGTCATGCGAGATATCGCAGAAACCGGCTATAGGTAAAGAAGGAGTTGCCAATCTCTGTTATCTATGTCTCTGATAAAATGTTAAGAAACATGATGAAAATAATGAGTTAGTTATTCAATAAATTAGCACTTGTTATAGATACAACATTGATGATAATAATAAAGATAACAATAATGATGATGATGATGAGTATGATATACTACAGAGGAACTTTAACCATTCTGTAAGCCATAATTACATATATTGATCTTTATATAAGGCACCAATTTTTAACAAAAAAAAGATAATCCCCTACTAAACAAACCTTTCCAACTTCAAAAAAATATATTTAAAGCCTAATTTTTTTTATTGTCAATTTTGTTTCTTAAATGTCCTCTATAAAATAATTGGTCAAAAGAAACCTTTCAGTTTGACACAGTGCTATACATGGTGTGACGTAATCCCCATTAATTATCACAGCTGGTCATCACCCCGGGTGGGCATCTGGTTATTGGTTTTTTTTTTGGGGGGGGGGTCACTTAAAGAAGGACTAAACTAGGCCTTTAAGTTATCCCCAGGTGTGTTAATTCAGTCTTGCAGGTGTCATAGAAAGGTAATACGTGAAAGGGGTAGTGTGTTGTGTAATATGCCAATTAAAATATCTACTCAACTGCTTCACAATGCGTTTTCCTATCCTAGTTTAGCAGCCCCTTCTGTTTTGAAATCATTGGCTTATTGTTCTTTAAATAGTCAAGATGTTACCGTCAACCATAGAGATTAAGTTTATGGCTAAATTGATTGAGAAATACAACAAAACTTCAAAGTATCTTATCCCCAAAAACAAGTACTACAGTATCATCGAGCAGCTTAAACAAACAGAAATTAAAGACAGATCAAAAACTCGCGAGGAGTATCATTTGCTGGGGAAATATGAAATTCTGGTTTGCGGGGATGTAGAGAAATTGATTAAGAAGAGATCTCACCAGAAGAAAGGCCTCTAAACTATGCCACAATCGAGGATACTTTTGACATAATCAGTAGAGGACATACTGCAACTGGGCATGGTGGTCGGGACAAAATGATGAAGTATTTGAGACAGAAATATGCCAATATTACCGAAGTCCTTCTGTAAAGCTTGTCAGGAGAAAAGAAAAAGACCCAGGACAACTGGTGTAGTTGTTATACCAATTCTGTCGGCTACGTATAACTCCCGCGCCCAGGTTGATTTAATTGTCGGCTACGTATAGCTCCCGCGCCCAGGTTGATTTAATTGTCGGCTACGTATAGCTCCCGCGCCCAGGTTGATTTAATTGTCGGCTACGTATAACTCCCGCGCCCAGGTTGACTTAATTGATATGCAATCATCGGCACAGGGTCAGTTCAAGTGGATAATGGTTTACCAAGGCCATTTGACAAAATTCATCATTCTCAGACCTCTCAGACCTCTGTCATCCAAAAGGGCATCTGAAGTCGCTTTCCAGCTGCTGGACATCTTTCTTTTGTTTGGTGCACCGGCAATACTACAGAGTGATAATGGCTCAGAATTCACAGCAGACGTTATAAGAGAATTAAGAATCTTGTGGCCAGAGTTAAGCATGGTTCTTGGCAAACCCAGGCATCCCCAGAGTCAGGGTTCTGTAGAAAGAGCAATAGTGTGACAAATAACATTTAGCTTATAAGAGATTATGGAATTGATTTTATTCATGTTTAATGATCGGAATTAAACAATGATTACACCTAGCGAGTCAATGTTAGATTCCTCTGATTTAAAACATATCCATACCATTCACTCTAATTAGAATTAATGTTATCAAACAGATAAATTCATGCTTATCTGACTTTGAAACGCTAATAAAAATATGAGTCCGTCTTTATTTAGCAACCAATGGCATGCCTTGAAACCATAAAACACACAACTATTTGTCAACGCAACATAATGTGATGCGCGCCTGTGTATTTCGGCAAGCTTCAAAAGATACATATATTTCACGTCGAGGGTTTTATTGCTTTATTTGTCAACTGCATAACGTTGGAAATAATATACGTAATACGATATCACGGATGTCCATTTGATATTCTCTTTATCCGACCAAATGCGCACCAACCCTTTATTTTTTAATTCCATATGTTACTGAGTGACACTAGTCGTAGTGTTATGTACAAGGTTTATTCCCTTTTCGTCTACAGTCTATTTTACCAATTTTCACACCATTTCAGACAGAAGTTCCATCTCACCCACAGGTGTAAATTGAGTTGTTTGTGACACTAATTGAGTAGAAAAATCAATCCAACCTATACTCACTTTTACTTTGGAAGGATGGTGGAAAAAAATACGTATAAAGTGTAGGTAATTCTTTAGTTTTGTAATATAAAACTAATCAATTTCAAAATCCGATGGAAAGCGATCGTTTCCTTTGCCTTTTGTCCACATTCTTCTCTTCAAAATACTACCCGGAAGTGGAGGTATTCCGAATGTTGCCCGATTTTACAAAGGTAGATAAACCACGTTTCTGAATTGTTGGTGAAAAAGGTGATAATGTTGCTGTACCCATCCCAACAGTAGATAGAGGAAGAGGTGACCCCAGAAATATTCTTGGAGTAATTGTTGATCGTGATGAAAACGACATGTATAAAATAGCGGTAAAAGCGGGTATTCTAGCAGGAAAATATTCTAGGAACCAATTTAGTGTGTGTCTCCAACATCTGTAACAGGAGTCTGATATATCAAAAGAAAATGTGATATCACTTCGCCATGCGCTGAAACTGACAGCTTCTGGTGGACAGGGCTTCTTTCGCAGTGATTGTGCTAAGAGTAAAAAGCAGTGTCAAACAAACAGATGAAAATATTTTAAAGCACAACGCATGTGCAACAGTATATGTTACAATAGTGTAACATGTCAAAATAAAATTCAACAATAGTTTGTCAATTATTTAAGACACAATACTTAAGTGATAATGCAAAGTCACTTTGTGATGTGAATGTGATAAAGCCTGTGCTGTTAACCCTAAATGATAAGGTTCTTTAGTGTGAGTCTTATACGCTTTAACCAGCCTATCATGAACAGGCTATCTAAAGAGTCTTAGTTACCATTTTCCTAAATGTACCAGAAAGAAAACTAACAAATGGAACGAATCTGAACTGGTCCAAAAGTACTAAAATTAGTCTAAAAATAACGCATTTTCTTCACATGAGAAAATGCTCTATTTAACACGTTGGTTTTTGAAAGTTAAGTTTATAGTGGAACTGACAGGAGTTACTTTGAAGTAATGAGTTGAACCAGTGACAACTTAATCATTAAGCCCCAGGTTATTTTTAGGGTAAGCCTTTTGTAATTACCAAATGGCGCAGTTTGATAAAGAAACCTAGACTGAAAACACAAGTACTGAAATCATTGCAATAATAGAGCCTTTACTCTACTTAGTACAATGGTTTTAGAAACTGAAATTTTCAGAGGTGCTTAAATGCACTACACTGTTTTTACCTCTGTTAAAACCATCAAAAAGTTCAATTTAATAAAACAATCAAGACGTAAAACACCTGAAATTATTGTAATAAATAGAGCCTTTACTCTACCTATTACGTTTGTTTCAGAAAAAAATCAGAGGTGCAAACATGCGCTAATGGGACTAAAAGATTATTGAGTAAGCATTCCATTCCACTTAAATTTGTATCATTTAATTGAACATGTTTGTAGTTTTAGTAAAATGTACACATATTTGCATGAAACATTATTATGATATTATTTTTGTGTTTGCATTTGCTTCCCAATAGTCCATTCTTTCAACTAGTGACTGGTTATTATAAATTATTTTGACTCCTCCATCTTCGATTATAAATGTTGTGCGTTTCTTTTAAAGACAACATATAGACACATGGTCGAAAACTTTGACAAACGAATATTTTCAAATGGCAAACAGTACAGATTCAGACAAAGGAGCTCTAACAAGACCTTCATCATCTGGATCTTTGCTGTGTGCAACCTCAATGTAAGACGTGCTTAACAGGATAAGAGTAAAAATGATAATCAGTAATCAGTGTAAACTGTTTGTCATTGGATATCCTGTTCTTTAGCACTTACAATCTTTTTGCACTGACCCGACTAAGAATGCAAGAGCCTTTATATTTCATTCGGCATTTACAACTGTTTTGCACTTAACAAGTATATTGGGTAAATTTTTAATCATTAGTTCAGCGTAAATGTTTGTCAATAGCTTAAGTTATCTTTAGCACTTACAATGTTATTGCATTGACCCGACAAATGTTAAGAGAAAATCTAAGAGCCTGTGTGTTTCATTAGGCACTTACATTGGCTTTGCTCCGAACACGTTTAATCAGAATACAAAATGTATTCCCTTAATTCATTTTGAACTGAATATTAGTTTTAATTTAAACCATTTTTGTACTGAACATTTATATAAAAATACAATTAGTATTCGTTTAATTCATTTTTGAACTGATCATGTTTTATAAGCAAACTATGAATAACTTAATTCATTTTTGTATTGAATAACTTTGATTTATAAAGCCACTGGTATTATTCATTTGTTTATGAAAAAAATGTCTAAAAATATTAAAATGTTTATATTTCCTTATTGTTATTCTTATTTTTAATTCCATTAATATTTTTTTCGTAAGCAAAATAGTTTGAAAAAAGAAAAAAAAATACGTTTCAAATTATTTTCAGGGATTTCGTGAAATCCCTGACGACTTTTTTCAGGGATTTCGTGAAATCCTTGACATTTTTAGGAATTTCACGAAATCCCTAAGTGAATTAGGGATTTCATGAAATCGCTGAAATTTTCAGGGATTTCACGAAATCCCGGATTTCACAGTTTCCCTGTAACATATACACTGAATTGGCATGTATTCTAATCCAAAAAAATGTGACATCGGTTTTGATATCTACTGAAAATAAACAGTACAAACTATAAATGTACGCTTCTCGGATTATAAATGCTTTTAGTAGCTTCTTTGAATTGTACGTCAAAATACGATACAAACACTGCATTGTTGCAAAAACATGTTATGTTGACATTCAATTTTTCCTTTCCGTAAACAAGATTATTTAAATGGCATTACACACAAAAAGAACTTACTATACAACAGTTGAGTTTCATTACTGTTTTCTTTACACTTAATTTTGAGTTTGCTTTTCTGTGAAAAGTACATGTTTTTTTAATTATGCATTCTGTTGTTTTTGTAATGTTTACTATATTTCGAAAATTTATATAATATTAAAGCCAACGACACAGTGTTGCCGACATACCTGCCATTTGAAATGAATAAATAATGATTACATATCCAATTAAGAAGACGGGTCTGTTTGAAGTTTCAATCTTGTGTTTTTAGGCTGATATTGGTGCTGATATGTCTGGTAGGCTTGCTGATCGTCAACATGTCGTCTGGTATAAAGGAGCGACAGAGAGGGAGAGCGGAGCAGATATACTCCGAGCTCAACCAGGAAAACCTCCCTTTTCGGGTATGCTGTTTGAATACTTCGGAACACATGTATATAACTACTCACCTAAATTTATCACAAAGTTTGCAACTTAGGTGTCCAGAACTTTCTGGCAACTTTGTAAAAGCCTTTACATTATGAGTGATTATATTCGTACACCCTTAATATTGATTAATATAAAGTGAAATATAAAATTGCATGCACAAACTTTTTGCATGGGTAAATATCACGTCACACAAAACTAGCCACCATTGTACATCAAAGGGAGGTAAGTATTGTTCGGAGTTTGTGTAACTTGGAGTCACGGCCCGTGCGTATACCCTGCACTAATGCATGGTATATGCACGGACCGAAATCCCAGGTTGAGGAAATTTGGACATACGGTGCCCCTTCTACACCGCTACTGTTCCGCTTCCTGACGAATAAAGCCAGACTCTGTGTTTAACAGGCCTTGTACAGGGTATTTGCACGTGCCGGGACCCCCAAGTCAAGAAGTTTGGACAATACGATGCTCTCTTTACAATTTTACCTCGCTACTGACTTGTTGGCAGACGATTAAAACCAGGCCCTGCATTCAATAAGGAAACCTGTTTGCGGGGAATTATTCGTGCGTGAAGAGAGTCATTATTGGACGGCAAAGCTTTGAATAATCCTCCTTCCTTGTATGAGATATATAAAGCATGCATTGAACAGTTCATGATTATATGCTATGTAACAACCCGTTATTTAATTAAGTTGTATAATGTAATAGTTATTACAATTAAGGGTTGAAATTTAATACGTTTTGCGTTTTTCGATACCAGTGAATGTATGTACGTATGTACGATTGTCTTTGTCGGCGAAAAAGCCAGTTGAACAGTAACTCAGAAAGACAGTGATCAAGTGGTAGAGCGTCGGCCACATGACACGAGGGTTTTGGGTTCGATTCCCGGGAAAAGCGGGTTCTAGTTTGCGATTTTATTGATCCAAACTCGATAAATGTCCTGGTTATATAATCTGGAAGTAGAATCGACTCCACTTGCTCTTAAAACGCTCTTTGGCACGCTAACTTCAAGCCGAAGGGCTAAGTTAGCAGCCAATCATTCTTGTTTTAGCATTGTCTGGTATAAACGCGAAACCAGTTAGGGTATTAAATGTATGATAGTGACACACAAAAATATTTTCTTAATAAAACTGGAATCGTTTTTCATTAAAGAATATATCAAGTATGACACGGTAATGCTATACCGAAACTTTATATTATGTATTTATGTATATCGACAATGTTACCGAGGTCTAATAACACACCATGTTTCTTTCTTGTCAATATCAGGTCATCACGATAAAACCCGAAGTAAAGTCTGAGCCGATAAAGCATGTGGCATTCCTGAAGGTACACAAGACTGGAAGTACTTCCGCCCAAAACATGTTCTTAAGGTAACTCATCATCTAAATAATCTTCTCCTTCTTCCCTTCATATCCTCCTCCTCCTCCTCTTACATATTCTCTTATCATATACCTCTCCCTTGCCTCCTCCCTATACTTCTCCACCGTCTCCTCTTTCCCAATCCACTTCCATCTTCTCGTCTTCCTCTTCTTTCTCATCATCATCATCATTCTCTTGTCTCCTCCTCCTCCTCCTCCTTCTCCTCATTCTTCTCATCATCATCATAATCATCATCATTCTCTTGTCTCCTCCTCCTCCTCTACCTCCTTCTCCTCCTCCTCGTTCTCCTCCTCCCCCTCCTCCTCCTCCTCCTCCTCATTCTTCTCATCATCTTTATTCCTCATCATCTTTATTCCTCACCGTTTTCATCTCTAATCGCCTCCATCTCATCAATAGTATATCCTCCCTCATCATCCCAATCACCAGTATCTTTGTTAACCTTGGCTTCTCAGTCATCAATATCCCCATTTCATCATATCTCCTTTCACCTCCTTCTCCTTTACTCCCATACTCTCACAACAGGATCTTCGGTTAACTATATATTCTTTCTATTTCTACAGGCAGGTATGGTACAACAATCTTACGCTCGTTCTACCACCAGTCAAGAACAAGTTCGGGTACCCAAATATTATCAGCTTAAAGGAAGGTCCCACAGCTAACAATACACTACCGCCACCTCCTGGGAAACATTACGAGGTGCTCTGTAACCACGTGATCTATGACCGGAAGTTGTTTCGCGCCATAATGCCGCCTGACACGTTCTACATCGGCATTTTACGAGAACCCTTCGAATATTTTAAATCAGCACTAAACTATCTTCGACCTGGATACATCTTCAACAAAATTAAAACACCGATGCCAGCATCCACCTTTCTTAAAGACCCGCTCAAATACGAGCCAAAATTTGTCAATTTATCGCTGACCAATAACCGGATGGCCATGGAATTCGGATGTAGCGATGAACTCATAAAGTCCAAAAAGCCTAATCAAATTGTCGAGTTTATCAGGCAAATCGACAAAGACTTTGGCCTGGTGATCATTACTGAACATTTCGAAGAGTCTGTCGTGTTAATGAGGCGATATCTTAACTGGTCCACAAAGGACATCGTATATGTTGACAAGAACATATCCTTCAAAAAGAACGAAAGCTCGCTGGTCGGACCATACGATCGTCAGCTGTATAAACGGTTCGCTAAAGTTGATTATGCGCTCTATCAACATTTCTATAAACGGCTTCGCGAACAGATTAGGGCCGAAGGATACGACTTCGACGAAGAGCTGCTTCATTTTAAAGAAGTCAGGAAAATGGTCAACGAGTTCTGTCGTCAAAAGAAAATAGATGACGGCACTAAACTGGTTATTGAAAAGTCAAAGTGGGGTGAGAAGTTCGAAATTACACCGTCCGATTGTGTTCTCATTAAAAAGCCCGAGATGCAATTCGTTCAAGACATCCGGTTTAATCAGTATGGATCACGTGACATTTGATCGATTTTTGTGTCAAGACCAAGGACGCCGAATACATCTCGGTGAAAAAATCGATTACGTGGAAGAGCCAACTACTTTGCCCATTCGTGTTAATCCAATGAACCATGTATCTGACATTGATTATAAGAGAGACGCCGTAATATTTCTTGAAATACTCCATCCGTTGTACTTTCGTTTTAAATATGAATCTCGCATACAATGTCTAAATAGTCATTTAAGATTATATATCACGTGTGATTTCAATATTGTGAATTACACGGCTGATGGTCGCTCTGCCGCACCACCGCGGTACAGAGACCATATTAGTTGCGCGACTTCCGGTTTAGCGGTTTGGGGCAGGCTTTTGCTATTTTTTCTGCATTTCCATACGAGAAATCAAAACTCTAAAAACATTGTCCAAATTCTATTGAATCCAACCGCCTATATGTTAAGTTTCAGTTTTGAACTTGTGGAATTTGCCGAGATATCGTAATTTTTATCGCCGAAGGAACTCAAAGATATATATCCTCCCGATACCCCGTTCGCAAAAACAGTAACATTTCATGCAATTTGCCATTTTATGTCAAGGTCAATAGATGTTCTGATTTAATAATGATACTCAAAACTACCAAGTGTTAAAAACTACTGCACAATTGGTTTGTAAGGATAGATTATCACAATTTTAGCTGGTGGTGCGGTTGCGGACTTTCGAGTTGCAATTTTGAATTGTCGTCGAAAATCTGAACAAGTCGTTAGGTCTTTAGTTAACATGGTATAATGTATCCATCTCTGTAATTGAAACAAATATAATACGCCCCCACAAAATGTGATTTACTTAAGGTAAAAATTATAAGAAAGTGTTTTCTTTTTATCCAAGTGTGAGCATGTGTGTGAATGAGTTAAGGCGTATGGTGTAATACTTTCGTTCTAGGCTGCTTGGCTTGAAATACTAATTGGAAATTAAATCTATATCATTACAAGAATTCGTGACAATTACAAGTTAGGAGTGATGTCATGCTACTTTAAATCAATATGAGTGCATTTGTTTGATTTCTTCAATTAAAAATGATAGACAGAAAGACGTCTAGATCTTAATTTCAAGTACGTTTGTCAATGTGTTCTGTTTGGTATGGTATGCTTTAAACAGACTTAAAGAGGACCAGAATGTATAATTTACATATCAGCTTAAACACTCTTTAAGGGGACCAGAATATATATAATTCATTTATCAGCTTTAACAGACTTAAAGGCAACCAGTATATATATAACTTATATGCTTTAAACATACTTAAAGGGGACCAATATATTTATTTTACAAACCAGCTTTAAACAGTCTCTAAGGGGACCAGTATATAATTTATAAACAATGTAAAAGTTGTATTTGATGATAATGCAATTGTTATATGTGCTGTACAATGTAAATGTTACATGTGCTGTACAGTGTGAATGTTACATGTGCTGTACAATGTAAAGTTACATGTGCTGTACAATGTAAATGGTACATGTGCTGTACAATGTAAATGTTACATGTGCTGTACAATGTAAAGCTACATGTGCTGTACAATGTAAATGTTATATGTGCTGTACAATGTGAATGTTACATGTGCTGTACAATGTAAAAGTTACATGTGCTGTACAATGTAAATGTTACATGTGCTGTACAATGTTAATGTTACATGTGCTGTACAATGTAAATGTTTCATGTGCTGTACAGTGTTAATGTTTCGTGTGCTGTACGTAATTGTAATTGTAACAATTGCTGTACAATATAAATGTTGCATTTTTATAATGAAAGGGTTATACATGTATTTGCTAAACCATGTAAATATTGCATTCTTGTACAGTAAAAGTATTATACATGTATTTTCTATACAATATTAGTGTTACATTTGCTGTACAATGAAGACATACTTTCTTATATTTAGCGCGAGATACAAATAATACTTATTATTCGTAATACATATATTTGCATATATTTGCATATATTTGCATATATTTGTATATGACCGTGTGTGCAGATTTATTTGAACTACATTTTGAATTAGTCCTCAGTGTTGCGATTACGAGACAACTCAAGGAAAATATTTGTGTAAATGGAAGCCGATATGCAAGAATATCAAAAGAGATTGAACGCATACATTTGAAGTTTTGCAAACGAATGTTGAGAGTTAAGACTACAACTGTAACTATGCTATATATAATGAGCTAGGTAGGTTTCCACTCTATACAAACAGATATGCCAGAATTATTAAATACAAGGGTTTTATACTTTTTACAAATAATATTATCATTGCTTCATTATACAATCATTTGGTTGAAGACATTGGTAAAGGGGCAGATAATAAGTGCTCTGATGTCAAAACACCTTTTATTTAAGTACGGTTTTGGACGTGTTTGGCTTAATCCTTCTTTGTATAATGAGTTCAAACAACGGGTAATAAACGAATTCCATCGAAAATTAATTGAATATGTAGAGGTAAGTCCGAAACGTATTACATATAGATACATCTTTAACGGAACTGGAATGGAAACCTATCTTAATATTATTCCTGGTAAATGGAGAACTCACATAACCAAATTCAGACTTTCATCACATCCGCTTAGGATAGAAACGGGCCGATATGGAAATAATAGAATTGAAAGAAACCAGAGGGTGTGTTTATTTTGTAACTTGAATGTAATCGAGGATGAGTTCCATGTTCTATAAGTTTGCCCATTCTATTCTGATTTAAGGGCTTTGAGCTTTAAACGTTCACTATATACTCGACCGAATATGTTTAAATTTATTAGTATTCTAACGTCAAATAACAAAGAACAGTTAACAAATATTGCCAAATTCATTTGTAAAGCTCTCAAACGACGGTCAAGTTCAATTAATAATTTGACAAACTATTTGCTTATTTTTATAGATATATTGTTACTACCATTCCATATAGATTTTTATAAAGGTAAATCAACATGTTACCACTAAATAAAGGGAGATACAATGATTGCTTATCTTCCATTATGATAATTTTATATACTATTTCAAAATAGACTATTCACTTATTTACTTGTATATATGTAAATATCTTAATGTACTTGGTGTTATAATATTGTAAAATACTTATATGACTACAAACTGTAAAGTTTACGTCAATAAAATTATCTCTATCTATCTTAATTTCGTCAAAGAAAGAAACCCATGGTAGCATATAGGTTAGATCCCAGGCCAGTCGCCAATTTGCTTAGCGGCTGGTCTGGATATAACCTGTTTGCTTAAGCATGAAGTCGGTTCATTAACTATAAAGGTTAAGTCTTGTAACATGACAGGATCAAGTTATAACTCCATACTCCTTAGTCCATAATACCTTACCTTGACTCAACTTGTGCACACCCTTTCAGAAACCAATGTGATAAAAGAAAAAACACCCGTTATACGCATATGTCCTTTTATCACATTTGTTGTTACACGATATCAAAGGAAAACGTATTCCTTTCTTGATAGTTGTGTCGCCTACTATTGCAATTTGGACAAGTTTAAAGGTTTTCATTAGTGAAAAAGATTTTGTTTTATTATGCTTTGCCCAACATAAAGTAAACAAACAGCGTTTGAGAGGACGGTTTAACCATGATATTAATAGGAAACATTGTTCATCTATTGATTTTCCTTTTTGCAGAAACGCTTGTATTGTTAAACAAACTTAACTTGAGATTACTCGGGAGAATCCATGTGCAATGACCTTTCGTTTTGGTACAGTTGTTTGATAACGGTTAATTGGTTGTTCATTGAAAAGCAGTTGTAACAACATATGTTTCTGTAGAACGAATGGCCGAGGGGATAACGTGTAGGCTTTGAAAGTTTGAGGTTGAGGAAACGTTAGAAAGGTCTCGCGAAAGTTAAAAGGTTTCAAGTTAAGTTTGATGAACAATGCAAGCATGTATGTTCATTTACACTGTGATATTACAAATTAAAGCTTAAGAAATTAACCAATATTCTCTTGTAGTTAAACATTGTTTAATACCCCATATATTTCACTTTTTAATAATAATTAAGTTTAGGTAGAAAATCCATAATCCGCCATTTTGAAGCTCTTTCTTTCGTCGGAATATTTCGGTCGTTCTCGGTACATATATACCGAAAACGACCGAAGTTATCCGACGAAAGAATTAATTTAAATATGGCGGATAACGGGTATTCTACCTTAATGTGAACTTACATTCGAATGAAGTGTATTCCATTTGTTGACATGAAAGCATTAAATCAAATCATAGTGTACTTACTTAGAAATATATTGCTGTCTGATTATTTGAACAGTGTTTTCAAAAATATTCAAAATGGTAAATATCCCCAATGTCATGGAATGTGCAACACATACAGTACCTCTCATTTCGAGGTATAACTTTATTGTTCATTTTTTATAAATAAAGACAACTAAAATGCGTAGATGCGCAATATAATTAAACAACATGACAGTCATTTTTTAAAAGATGGATTGCTGTAAATACTTTATTAACGACCCTTTATATCAAAAATCCGTGATCTGTGTCATTTCGACGTCCGACGTCGCGGTGTACGACGTGCTCTGGGTCGTTCAGCCGCTTAACGTGACTTTGTTTTTACAGACGGTATAATGTTATCGATGACTAGTGCACGTTATGGGACAAACGTAATAATGTATTGTGGATTGTGAAAAATGGACGTTTATCAATGGACCATTGTATGGAAGTTAATGGTAGGTAGTACGTAGTTTAATTGCATAAAAAAATACCAAGCCTAGATGTACACTTTTATCTATATCTTTATAGATAGATACAGAAACAAAGGTGTTTCAAACATGGTATTTTCCGGGCATTTTGTATTTCAAAAGTTATCAAATGAAACATATATTGTGGATACTGACTAGAATATCTATGTCGATACGATTATAATGGGTACCATACCATATAGGCCATGAGCCAAGAACACTTTTGCTCCCCCCCCCAGGGGGAATTTTGAAGGTTATGTTTTTCTTGAACCTTGGGATATAGGGCATAAGCAGACGAAAGATTGCAAAGTTCCTTTGGGGTTAACGGAGTTATAGGTCTTTGAAAATGGGCTTATCAGTAAATTATAGCCTATATTAGAAAATCTTTAAAACTTTTTTACTCTCGATCCATAAGGCCTAGAGCTTTGATATTTAGTATGTAGCATCGTATACTGGTCCTCTACCAAGTTTGTTAAAATCATGATCGCTGCGCCAAAAAAGGTCCCGCCCTCGGGGCTTATCAGTTTTACATTGCCATAATAATAATTAAAAAGGTTTAAACATCTTCGTTTTCTTAAGATCCATTTGACCTAGAGTTTTAATTTTTGGTATGTACCATTATCTATTGGTCCTCTTCAAATTTTGATAAAATGATGACCTTTGGGCCTTAAATGGTCCCGCCCTAGGGGCTTATCAGTTTAACATAGCCTTATATCGGAAACATTTAAAAATATTTTTCTCTAGAGCCATAAGGCCTAGAGCTTTGATATTTGGTGTGAAACATCATCTACTGGTCCTCTACCAAGCTTGTTAAAATCATGACCCCTGGGCCAAAAATGGTCCCGTCCTATTGGCTTATCAGTTTTACATTGCCTTTATTGTATAGAAAAAGGTTTAATCATCTTCTTCTTAAGGTTCAGTTGACCTAGAGTTTTGATATTTGGTATATAGCATAATCGATTGGTACTCTGTAAATTTTGATAGGATGATGACCTTTCGGCCTTAAATTGCTCTACCCCTTGGGCTTATCGGTTTAACAAAGCCTATATAGGACAATATTTTAAAATCTTCTTTACTTGAGCCATAAGGCCTTAAGCTTTGGTATGTGGTATGTAGCATCATTTTCTGATCCTCTGCCAAAGTTGTTCATATCATGACCACAGGGTTTTAAATGGCCCTGCCCTAGGTGGCTTAGCAATTTTAGATAGACTTATATAATAAAATATTTAGATATTTCTTGAGCCACATTGCCTAGGGCTTTGATATTTGGTATGTAGCATCATCTACTGGTCCTCTAAAGTTTGTTCAATTCATGACCTCTTGGCCGACAATGTTCATACCCTATGGGCCTACAGTTATAAATGGCAGTATGTAAGAAATCTTTAATAATCTTCTTCTCTGGAGCAATATTGCCCAGAGCTTTGATGACTTGTATGTAGCATCATCTACTGGTCCTCTACTTAGATTTTTTCAATTATGACCGATTTGCCTTTCATGGCCCGCTTATTAGGGGTTTATTAGTTATAAATAGCAGTTCACAAGAAAATCTTTAATTATCTTCACGTCGACACTCTTTAGACACCCTTTTTGAGACTGTCTATATAACTGTTTAATTGATTATTTCCTTTCTTAAAGAGATTGGAATTTACAATTTAAATCATGACCCCTGGCCAAGCATGGTCCACCCGACACGTAGCTGCATATCAGTTTTAAATAGCAGTATATAAGAAAAAAATCATAAATCTTCACCTCTCTTGTTGTCCTCTATCAATATTGTTCAAGGCATAACACCTGGGGATTTAACCCCCCAGGCATATCAGTTTTACATAAACGTAAGTAAGAAAAAAAAAAATCTCCTCAGCAGTCAAAAATTTAACTGAACAACTGGCATCATTGATGTTTTGTTCCGTAATTTTCAACATCCAGGTTTTTGGGCAGGTAACATGTCAAATCGTCTAGACTGTTTTGAGTAATTTCAAATCACTATCTTTTCCTGGTTCTTTGCTTGAAATAATTTCTCATTTACGTGACATTGGCTTGGATAAAGGATAAAAGTAACTTTATGATTATCCCACATTCGCAGATAACGATAGAGTATGCTTGCAAATTTTCCTAGCTATATAATTGTTTCTGCCCTGAACCCATAGAATCAATTGTTGCTGTATTTTAACTGAATGACTGTTTAAATGGCAAAAAGACGTTGATATATATACAAACAAAACATTTATCTGGGAACTTGTATTAAACTATTACTAGTAATCAATTATTACTAAAATAGGGAGGGACAACGGGTCATGAATGAATAACATATTGAATATTTTCAAACATTTGCTTTTGGGCAGTTTTTAGCCTGACTGTTTTTTTTTTTTTGTTTTTTTTTTAACAAACTTAGTGGAAGACCACAAAAGCATGCTACACTATACTAAATATAAAATCAAGGCTAATTGGCTGCAGAGGAGAAGACTTATAATGATTTCTAATATACATTTGCGTTAAATTGTCCCTGGGGTGAGGTGGGGAGCCATTTTATGCCCAAGTGTCATAATTGATCAATGTTGATAGAGAACAACAAGAAAGACGATGATTTTTTAATATTTTCTTATATACTGCTATGTTAAACTGATATTAGCAGCTAGGGCGGAGCCATGTCAGGCCAGGGGGTCATGAATTAAATAAACTTCGTAGAGGAACAATAGATGATGCTACATACCAAACATCAAAGCTCTAGGGAATATGGCTCGAGAAAATTGAAAATACTTTTTTATATAAGGCTATCCAAAACTGATAAACCCCTAGGGCGGGGCCATCTTAAATCCGAGGGTCATGATTTGAACAGATTTGGCAGAAGACCTTAATGTGATGTTGCATACCAAATATCAAAGCGTAAGGCCTTATCACTCCAGAAGAGAAGATCTTTAAATATTGTCCTATATAAGGCTAAATTCAACTGATAAGCCCCAAAGGCAGGGCTAATAAAGGCCCAAAGGTCATCACCTTATCAAAATTTAAAGAGGACCAATAAATAATGCTACTTACCAAGAATCAAAACTCTAGGTCATATGGATCTTAGGAAAACAAAGATGAAACAAAAAGATCAACATATTTAAGGCAATGTAAAACTAATAAGCCACTAGGACGGGGCTATTTTTGGTCCAGAGGTCATGATTTTAACATGCTTGGTGGAGGACAAGTAGATGATGTTTTGTACCAAATATCAAAACTCTAGGCCTTATTGCTCTAGAGTAAAAGATTTTTAAATATTTTCCTATATAAAGCTTTGTCAAACTGATAATCCCATTTAAGGCCCAAAGGTCATCATTCTATCAAAATTTGAAGAATACCAATAGATAATGGTACATACCAAAATCAAAACTCTAGATCAAATGGATCCTTAGAAAACGAAGATTTTTTAACCTTTTTCTACATAATCAAGGCAATTTTAAACTGATAAGCCACTAGGGCGGGGCCATTTTTTGCCCAGCGGTCATGACATGAACAAACTTGGTAGAGGACCAGTAGATGATGTTACATTCCAAATATCAAAGCCCTAGAACTTATGGAGAAGATTTTTAAAAGCTTTTCTCATATAGGCTATATATTGCTGATAAGCCCATTTTCAAAGTCCCAAACTCCGTAAAGCCCCAACGGAACTTTGCAATCTTTCGTCTGCTTATGCCACATAGTTAGAGGGTCAAGAAACACATAACCTTTAAAATTCCCCCGGGGGGGGGGGGAGCAGGCCCTTTTCTGGCTCAAGGTCTAATAGGGTTTGATGGCGATTTAACGAGGTTAGCGACGGAGATACGCATTTACTATACATGTGATTTTACATACCATGATTAGACTCGTATAAAAGAATCTACCTGACTTTCCTCGTTTAGGCTATGCAGTGGTATTCATGTGCCACGTTTTTTGGTATCCATTGTGCCACTTTGAATCCCATGCATGTGGCTTTAGTATTGCACCAAAGTTTTGCATAGCTAAGTCAAAATATGATAATAGCTGGGCTTAGATGCTACACTCCTTGTCAAGACAAACTTGTTATTCTGACATTTGAAATTTATGAATTCAGTGTGCATCTGATCCCAGTTTGTTTCTTAATTGTATAGTAGTAGGTAATTGGATTTGAAATACTTACTGTCATTTGTTTGATAATAATAAATGGCTAGACCTCACTCAATATAATGTATTTTCTTTTTATTTTCCTGTATTATAGTATGCAAAAACAGAGCTTCGTCAAGTCATAATATGATGAGACTTTGCTATTTTCAGATTGTATTGTCGTGTGGATAAATGATATTTAATGGTAAATAAATGTTTTTATGTACAGATAACTACGATATTTTCCTCTTTTGGAGTAAGAACTCTTATTGTTCTGTTTACACCTCAATTCAATGATATAGATGGCTGTTCTTTATAGGGTCTGTCTTCATTTATTGAACAGCCAATCAGATTCATTCATTGTTATCTCTTTGTTTATGAAACACGACAAAATCCTTGGAAGATTAATCGATTAACCATCCACAACCCCACCACCATCAGGCTATACACACAAACACGGTTTCGCAGCCATCTTGTTTTGCGAGTAAACAAATAGTCACGTGACAAACGCCCACTGTAATTGCATTGCGTAAAGGGTTTGTTCTACGAAAGATTTCTTCTATAACACCCCAAAAAATAAAGGAATGATATAGACAGTTATAAAATTCGATAATTTTTCTATCATAAATCATATCTTTTTCCTTATCTTTCGTCCAAAATAACGTTGTACATGTTGCATTAATTATTGTACCGTGATACGTCGTAGTTTTCCCTACTAATATTTATAAGACGACGGGTCGTGCATTTAGGGTCACATTTAGTCCAAAAGAGCTTCTTACTTCTTAAAACATGTTCATCAAATTTTGTTCTTACAAAGAAAGAATTTCCACTGACTCTCGGGTGGCTTTACATGTGTTTGTTCAAAAAGAATCCTGCAGGTAGATTTATAATGTACGAAATTTTACTTAAACTCTACTAGTATAGAAAACTACCAATCCCTTGGGCAATAATTGAATTTTGTGGACTTTTCAAATAAAACCCAAAAGACCGCCTTCATCCAAGCACCAGCCTGGTTTGTTTACAAACATCACAACATTGCCGATTTTTTTAAAGCATTTGCTCAAAACTCAGAAGCTTTCTAATATCATATATATAGTCAATGGAAGTTATTCTGACAAACCAATTACCTACACATTCTTCTGGATTATTTAGAGCCTTATGACATGGCACAGGCAAATAAATGATTTAATATAGATGATGAGTAGGTTGCTCATTTTGTCCAGCTGATTGACTTATAATAAGGCAATTGAGGTCGTTCAGAATCATCACAGTTCCCATCAGGTGTATTCCCCATATTATTTTGTTCTGTCCTTTTTATTTCGAAATGTTGGCGACATTGGTGCAGTGGTAGAGCGTCGGGCTATTGTACCGAGGATCCCGGGTTCGAATCCCTATAAGGCGAGGAGAAAATTTCGGGACTAACACACAAAACCTGCGCGATTACTGGTTTAGTATCCAGGAAGAAGTCATCGAGAGTGGCTTTGAACAAGCTTTAAGCTTCCTTAACAATCGATGTAAAACAAATATGGTGAACTGGTGAATGGTGAACTGGAAAAAGCCTATTTTTCTTTATATGGGTTTTACATCACATCAACATTATTTCAGTTATGTAGCGATGCCCGACTCTTAATAATGGAGGAAGACCCCATACTCAGCTGGTTAAGGTGGGTAGAACCATCGGCATTCCGTAAGTCAGTCGGGAGACTGCCTCTCATGAAAATCCATATCCCTCTCAGGATTTGAACCCACGCAGAGAGGGGCCATGTGATTTCAAGTTCTGTACTCTAACCACTAGGCCACGGAGGCCCCGCTGGAAATAGCCTATGTAATATGGACTAAATACTTATGTGACCAAGGAGCAATAAAGAAAAAATCGGAAAAAGGTCAAAACTTTTATTAAGTCTTTCCTTCTAATTTGATTTCGGACAGATCTAACTATAAATTAGAGACAATAATATAAAAAAATATATATGAAAATCCGACTTGTTTGTGGTATTTGATAGAATCTTTATGAGCGTTTTGTCAATTTTTAAAAATAATTTCTAAGGTCATCTTCTTATGTACAATGTATCATCAACATGAACAAAACTTTTTTTTTAAATCTGCCACTCAAACTGTTTTATTCCTTCAATTATGTACTAATTTCATATCAAAAATGATACTACAATTTTTGATTAACTCATTGTCCCATATGGGGATTTGTGAATTATCTAACTTCATATGCAAGAGCAATTAATATTTAAGAAGCAACATTTTCCCTCTGATATAAGTTATAAACCATTGTAACAAATGGAGTTATTCTGCATTTTGCCGCTGTGGTTTTTAAAGTCATTTGTGAGAGGTGTGGTAACGTGTGGTAAAATGGGGTAATGGGTTAGCATTCACACAGATAAAAATATATAAAGCGCTGCCAAATGCTTAAACTTGAAACCCTCTTGAGACAGAACATCAAAATTCATTGAAATCTCGGCCGCGAAAGGTGTCCGAAGGTGTCTAGGAGACACAGATCATTTTGGTACTGTGTAGTACGTCGGAATCAGTTTGTTTACTCGCAAGCCTCGTTTCAAAACGACCTTCACCTTAAAAATGCTACTATTTTTGGCAAACCGTGTTTGTGTGTATTGTATATGGTTCTCATAATTTCCTTTATAATGTTGACACACTGTTTAAGCCAGATTAATTAAGTTCCACGAGAATGCTCTTTGAGTTCTGAATGTAGACCAACAGTTGTAATGTCATCAGACATATAGGCTCAGGTTTCCAGAGTAATTTTTTTTTGACCTCAACAAAGGTTTTTTATCTCTGGTTTTTCTCCTGGGCGACTCATCTATGTTGACATGTATGTGAACCTTTCATGTCCATATATTTTATAACATGGGCTGAAGTATTGCATCAAATTTGTGCATAGCTAAGTCAAGATATGATAATAGCTGGGTTTAGATGCTACACTCCTTGTCAAGACAAACTTGTTATTCTGACATTTGAAATTTATGAATTCAGTGTGCATCTGATCCCAGTTTGTTTTTTAATTGTATAATAGTGTGTTATTGGATTTGAAATACTTACTGCCATTTGTTTGATAATAATAACATAACATAACATAACATAATTTTATCAGAACTTAGGCACATAGGCCCATAGTTCGAACACGTTTACAATTACATGCATGAACATAAATAAACAATATAAATATAAAGTAAGTCACATACACATTACAATATATTTGAGATGGTTAAAAGGATTAGTTCATATTTGAATGAGAGTGGAGTGAAAAAGACCTTACACCCAAGTAATAAATAAAACTAACTATTCTGTCTAGACATAAATGTGTTTCTTTCTTGGAAAGCATTGTTACAAAAAAGTCCAAGGTTAAACAGAGTTTGTTTATCAGACGAGTTGAGTAGATCAGTAATAAATGGCCAGACCTCACTCAATATAATGTATTTTCTTTTTATTTTCCTGTATTATAGAATGCAAAAACAGAGCTTCCTCAAGTCATAATATGACGAGACTTTGATATCTTGAGATTGTATTGTCTTGTGGATAAAAAGATTTATATATAAACGATTTTTCATTGATGATCAAAAATATGTGGTTTTATTATTCTAGCATATGAAAACAGCGGTGATTCTTAATAATTATATTAATAATACTAAAGCAAAAAGAGATACGTGTATTTAATTTGTACAATGGCTATAGATATGTATATTGGATCTCGGTAAAGTGTGTACACCAAAACCAGTCATAAACAAAAAGTAATTGCTACTCTTTATTGTTACTTGTATTTATGTTTTGGAAGTCTTTCTTTCTAGCAATGAAACGTGCTGGTAAAACAAATTGTGAGGTTTTATTTACAAATAGTATCACATTTAGTAGCAACTGTAACTTATTGTTGTTACAGTCTTCAGACCAACCAACCGGACAAAGACTGTATATAATATACATACATACTACTGACAACGTAGTCATACACATACTTCTCATCATTAATCAAGTTTTGTGCTGATTTCATCGATCAAACACTTTTATAAAGTTAACGTTTATCTTGTCGAATTAATGGTAAGAGACGATAGTTTTTGAATAATAAATAATATACATGTAGACCGAAACGTACTTGAGAATAAAGTGTGAATTCAGTGAAAAGCTAAAAGGAACTGGTGCAACAATCAGAACCAAATTGAAGCAAGAGAGACATAACAAGCATGGCACATAGATAAACAACAGCTCGGTCAAGAATGTTCGTAGCTGTATGAAATATATTGTATTGAACAGTGTCTAATCATGATGGGCCTTAAAAAAGAAATTGAACATTTCTCTCAGTGGTGAGGGTTTGAATACGTTTTTGGAACAGTTGGTCCAACAACAGAGTTGATAAAGCAAAGTCGTCCACAATCCACCATGATATCGTTTATATAGTCGGGGATGAGGGTTAGATAATCAGTTCAAAAGTGCAGGACAAATGATGAAGTAACTGAGCGACGTTTGATCAGTGGTAGACCGCCAGTACTTGGGTCCCAGGTTCGATCCCCGTTAACGACAAGGGGAAACATCGGAACAAATCGACGTGGGTACTGGTTATGTATCCAGGAAACCGAGTCGAAAGTGACGAATCTAAGTTGTACGGACTTTTAAAATACATAACATATAACGTAAACCTTAAAACGCATTCATCAACGATTGGTCAAATTGGAACCAATCACAGGCGACAAAACCTGCACCAAAACAGTACGGAAGCCCATTACGGCCATTTTGAGTTAGAACTCAGAAGGCAGTAATTAGAACTAACGTCTTAGGACTTAGAAGTTAGATCATAGAAATAAAGTGGTCCGTAAAGGCGGAAAAGGTGTATAAAGAGTGTCTCCAGTGTCTCCAGTGTCTGTAGTGTATTTTTCATCAGTTCTATGAACTTCGTTCTGGAACGCATAGAGTGTTTTTTATAAGTTTCTAGAACTTAAAACTTTAATCTTAAAATTTCGAACTTAGATATTAGAACTTAGATATTAGAACCTGGAACTTATAACTTAAAGCTTAGAACTCCATCTTATAACTTTAGACTTAGGACATCGTTGACCTAGATATATTCTGAATATGAAATATTTGAAAGTTAATCTTTGGATGTTCATAGTACAAAGTTCTATGAACTAATGAAAAACGTACTATATACACTAGCGTTCACTCTTTTCAAACATATTTAAACATTTTAGGTCAAGTTTAATTATGGTCCATATGGGTTAATGAACAAGATCACCATGTCAAAAACAAGATTTTACTAATTGATCTGAAGACACGTTCCTTCCCATTGGTCAGACCATCTAACGACGTTACAAAATATGACGGCAATTCACTAGGCAAACGAGTATGATCAATAAGTCTTTTTACTTTTATTACGTTCCCGTATTGAAAAAGAAATGTCCACAAATGATACTCGATAAGCTAGTAGTCAGTTTGATACATACAAACTCAAAAACAGTGTGAATTGTTGAAGATTTTCCCCATACATAATCACACATTGTTTAAGTTTGAATAAGTGATCGGAAAACATAATTTTCTATGGCGTCAAGTCATTTGACGCCGTTCATATTGAAAGGTCTCGATAAAATGGCGTTTCCCGCCTTTCCGGGCTATCTTGCTTCTAGGATCTAATTTCAAAGTCCTAAGATGTATGTTCTAAGTACGAATTGCTACCTTCTAAGTTCTAACTCAAAATGGCCCTAATGGGCTTCCGTAAAACAGACACATGACTACGCATCTTTACCACTGACACAAAATAATCAATTGTATTTGCTACAGTTGTTTCTTGAGTCCAATCTATAGCAGATAAGTAAAGTAAGGTTTAAGTAGTAAGTTGTTAACTGACAACTGCTAAGTCTTGTTTTGATCCTCGATACAGAAAGAACCGAAGATGTTATAATCAGCGCCTATTATATACATTACGACACTGACATGGTTTTTCGCATAGAACTTTACATTATGTTCTGTGTTTCAGATCGTCTTAGTCCTAGTGAGACGGTGTGATCTTCAGCGTCCAGACACGTGTTCAGTAAGTCTCCTCTTACAGTCTTTTATAAATCTATATCATCGACTTCCTTAGCGAAATGGTTATCAACATAACATTCATTGATGCTGTCAATATGACAATTAGTATTATTATCAATATCTTCTTATTATTATTCCTCATTTTTCTTCTTTCGTCATGGTTATCAACATTATCGTCTTTGTTAATAGGATCAATATGACATCTAACATTATCATCAATATTTTCTTATTCTTCTTCTTCACTTTTCGTCTTTCCCCCTTTATTTTTTTTTTATGTTTTTTTTTATTGTTGTTGTTGTTGTTTTTATTGTTACTGCCCGTTTCTTCTTCTTCTCCCTCCTCCTCATCTACTTCTTCTGCGTCTTCTTTCTTTCTTTTGTTGTTGTTGTTCTTCTTCTTCTTCTTTTCTTCCTCCTCCTCCTCTTCCTCCTCACACTCTTACTCCTCCTACTGTTTCTGCTTCCTCCGCCTCTCCGTTATCTTTTACTTTCTATTATTCTCCTCCTTATTGTTTTATACATCCTCCATTTCTTTTACTTTCTGTTTTTCTCAGTTTCCATACAATCCTCATAATCAACGACCTCATCTGAGTCCTATAAATCATTGTTTAATGAATGTATTTGCGAGATTACATGTGTAGTTCTACTGGGTTGTATATGTTTTCTACAAGTACCATTCGAGCCTGTTAAGCATTGTTCAATGAATGTATTTACGGGGTCATATATGTAAATCTACTTGGTTGTATATGTTTTCTACAGGTACCATGTGAACTGGGGTTTAGTTGTTACACTGACGGACGCTCGGAGCCGAGATGTATACGTAAGTAGGACGTATAACCACATTAATATGAACAGAAACTTTTAGTTTAGTGTTATAAATTCACATTTCATCTTCGGGGCAAAAAACATAAATGGATAAGAATTAAGTGGAAGATCATTCAGACGATAATTATCCATAACATAGCAAAAGATTGAAGTGATATTTGTTGGGCACAAAATATAAATATCCATATCCGCTTCGCAAAATGTAGTCAGATGCACGAGGGCGATTTTGTTCAAAAACATTATTGTTTTCGAAGAATTATACAATAGTTAAAAAAAAAAGGCTCTTGACGAACAATGTTTCCTTTCCCCACAATGTTTTCTGTCCTATCAGAAGATTTATTTTTTTCAATTTCACCACACTTTGAAATGTCGTCTGTAAACTCTTTCAATTTGGAACAGTCGAAATTTTGACTTTTGATAAAGGGTTGAAACAGGATTAACTAAACGTTGTTTTCTCCAACATTTTCCAGCAATGAGGGTATATCTAAATCTCATGCAGGCGCAACAGACCCAGCCAAATGGCAGACCCGGCATATTTCCGCCAAGACGAGAGCCTCGGTTTGGAGCAGAAACGAGATCACACAGAGTCGGCGCAACTTGGCTACCCCAAGGACAAATCCCGGCAAGTATAGTCCGGGATGGACGGGTCGGATTCCGGAATTTCCCGGACATCGGTAGGGTCCCAGGTAACATCCGCACGAGACAGGTACCCGCCGGAATGCTACCAACTGTTTCCAATAGAGTTTCTTCCCTTGGTCGTCCTGACGTGCGACGATTCCAAAGTCACACAGGGTCGTTTGGAAGTACGCAAGATTCTGCTGGTTTTTCTGATGTTCGACGTTTCCCAAGTGAAACAGGATCGTTCAGAAATACACAGGAATTCTTTGGGTCCCCAAACACACATCGTGTGTCAAATGAAATAGGATCGTTTAGAAATGTACCTGATTCCCCTGGTTTGCCTGGTACGAGACATTTCCCGGGAAACATGAACGAGTTTACTAACACACCACCATTTCGTGAGGCCCAGTCTACGAGCCCTGGCCGTAAGAGACAGATACACGTTGGGGAACCAGGCACGAATGTACGAGAAACGTCCCGAATGGCAGACCAGTCTACGTTACGTGTTTTTGTCGATCCAAACACAGGCGAAAGGTTCGCGCTTGTTCCGTTAGACCAACAAACAGGCACAGATTCGCTTAACGCACGACCCTCGTTACCGGGAAACAGTCAGAACACGGCTTTTAACGGTCAAAGTGGAATCTCTGCAGGTAACCAGCGCATCGGGACTGGTTCTCAGACTGTACGGAACACGGGTACTAGACGCCGGGCCCCGGCTCGTGTCCAACAAGTACCCGCCGCGAACCCATTCGAAAACCAACTACCCGATAGTAACGGGGATACAGCCAAACAAATTTCTTCGGCTTCCATCTTTAAACAAAACTTGAACCCGGTTGGTTCTCCTTCTAACAATCGGAGTAGAAGTGTTTGGGATATAATTGAGGAATTCATTCGACCCCCGGAACAAAGGTCAGTCGTCCAGGCCCCCGTGGTAACCGTCAAACCAGTGATTGTTAGGACGCGTGTCCAAACCCCAGCAAACACCACGAATATTCGTGCACGGACAGCTGGTCAGATATCCGCCATTTTGAGAGACGATGCTGGCTTCCATTTCATGTTTTATCCACAACCCGCTGAAGAAGCCATACGTGTTAACATTACGAAGACAGGGTTTTGTGTGCGCAATCCGCCAGTGACACCGGGCGGACGGTGCAATATTTGGTGCTCTTCGGATGCACAGTGTTCCGATAACTTCAAATGTTGTCCGAATGGCTGCGGTTTGATATGTACTCCAATCAGAACGATCACGTGACCGAATACAGTTTAGACAAACGGCACTTTGAGTTCTTGTTATAGGAATTAAAAGGTTTGAAGATTGAAGCACCATGTATCATTCAAAAGCGTATCTATTTGGATTAAAACCATTGTCCAACTCTAAGCTAAAAATAAATGTCAGTAAAAGTGAAAACTCAAGGCTAAAGTTTTATTTGTTGGTAATTAAAGATCGAATGCTTTAATTTACCTAAGAGGATTCTACTTAATTCTGCAATATTTAGTAAAAATCATTTCTCTATATTTGACTTTGCGTGATCTTAATTAGAAGCAAATCAAAGGGGAAAACATAAATTCAGGAACAGAAAAAAAACGAATAAAAAAGAAGAAAGCTAGAAAAAATTAGAAAGAGAGGAAGATAGAAATAAAAGGACAGAAAGGGAAAAAAATATTACCTTCGTGGTTTTGGGTAGAAACCACTTTATCCAAAGTACATGTATGAAGTGCTCATAACGATCAACCAATACTTTGGATAAACTTGCTTCTAAAAACCTATACTACATCAGGTGATGTAATATGTAGTCAAGAATCTGTGAGACACCAAGGCTTATGTTTTGATCGGGACTCTGTGGAAGTAAATCTTTATCATATGAGAGTCTATATGTGCTGGCCTTTGACCGTCTAAAATATCTGAGTTATGAGCTAATCGAAGATATAGCTAAAAAAAACTAGGTTTGATAAAGATATTATTTTATGGTGCAACTTATCAACTTAGCAAACCGTATTGGGTCCACATGCTGTACACAACAAATCTCATTTGCAATCGAAGAATGATATTAAAAACATAAATCCATGTAAGTTTATGATAAATTGTTGAAGATCGATGAATACAAAACAAATAACTGAGACCGATTTGATGGGATACGAAAATTATGTGTTTCCTAATTCATTATTTCATAATATCTCTCTTAAGGGATACCTCATATTACTAAATGAAGAAAGAAAAAGAAATGATAAGCTCGAAATATACGAATTAATTAAGTTTGATACATGTTCTTTATTTAAATTTAAGAGACCCAGTACCCATAGAACAAAGACAAGACGATTGCAATGAACGCATTATAAGTGTTTTAAACAACCATTAGATATTAAACAGGTTTTCTCAAAATCACTGTTGATGAGTTTCAGCTATTTTTACATGAACAGATATGTAACAAAATCTTGGATTTAGAACGACATAATGTCTTTATAAATGTGCCAAATACTCGCCCCTGCTGCAGCTCGGTATTATATTAGGGAGAAATTGCTAGTAATGAGGAATTACTCTTGTTGATAAAACGTTTCTTTCCATACTCTTGGGTAAATAATTTGTCTATTAAATAGTTTGATTGTCGCCCATTGTTTCTTTCATTTCGCAAGTCAAAGATTTAGGGAATTACCTTTCAGTCTCATGGGTGATCTATTATCTATTAAATATTTAAATTGTCACCTTTCATTGTTTTTACTTCGCAAGACAAAACTTTAGGTAATTTCCATTCAGTCTTATTGGTGAATGCTTGAAACATTATCTATATAGTGTGTTAATTGTTAATTGATGTGGCTTTCATTTCGCAAGTCACAAACTGAGGGAATTTCCGCTTGGTCTCGCTGTTGTTATATAATACGTTTCGATCAACGGTTTAAAGGTGCATGTTCACAGATGTCAGGGACCTCTGCAGTTAAAAAATAATATTTTTAAAACTGCACAATAGCTAAAGTGTTCTTTGATACACACTGAATAATAGTTATTAGTAGCAAAACTGGATCGTTTTAGTTCTTTAAAGTGTGTATATCAGTGAAGTAACATGTATTTAAACCCAAAAGACGTGACATCGCTGTTACGATCTACAGCATTTAAGAATACATACTTAGATAAACCAGGGCTTCCCAAATCAATTATGCTTTCAATAGATACTTTTAATTGTATATTCATGTTTGACAACAAACTATGTTTAGTATATATGTCAATAAACTATTTGAAACTATAACATACAACAGAACTGTTTCATCGACATTTGATTTTGACTTTCAAATTTTCACTTCTGTGAACATGCACCTTTATTTGGTTGATGTTTTCTTAACCTTCGCGAACCTTTATGTGTGTAAACTGGGAATGATTGATGTCCTAGCCACAGTAGTTGTTTGTCATCTTACCTTTGTGACATTTCGCTCGTCATGAAGATTCACATTTTGTTTCCTCTTTCGGGTCTCTGACGTCACTATGTTTGTCTCCACATCGTTCCAGTGAATACCCACAACTCAGGTTTGTGGTAGGAAATTACGTATCAATTTGTGGTTTAACTCAAATTTGTATTCGTTAAAAAGGTAAATGTAAAGGATTTGTTTATTATAGAACCAAAAGTGAAAGGGCCAGTCAGTTTGGTTTATGGGATACTTTTCACTGATTATATCAAGTACCTCCCAACTTATATCGCAATGCCAGGCGCCATGCGGTTAGAAGATGATAAACATTAATTTAACTAGCTTTGGGCTCACGAACATGCCATTTCGGAACAAGTACCATGAGAAACACTTTCTTGAAAAACGCCTCCTATGGGGCTCGAGGCGGACGCCTTAACCACTGGGTTATGGTGACGGGTTTTACACTACGATTTTCAATGGGCCCAAACCCAGTACTGTTATCATTTTGTCGAAAGCGCCAGGCTTTTCTGTTGTAACAAAAGACCTACACGATACGGGGCCTACTCCACGCTAATTTATTTATTCATCCTCTAAATCCTGTATTGTGGGTACTCGTTAGAATCGTCTTGAAGAAACGAATCTAACTAGTACCCACAATATAGAATGAGATAATTTTTGAAATTTTGCGTTTAAAAAAACCATAAAACGCACCATGTAGCGACCCTCTTCGAACTGTTATCTGCTTGATACAATGTGTCATAGAGGAAAACCATTACTTCCGTAATAATGATAGAAACAATAATTATGATAATTATTGTCACTTTGCTTAAGTAAGGAAGTCATTTGACCGCATTTAACCCTTTCCCAGAGATACACAAACAAATGAACATTTGACCAAATTTATCAGGATAACTTATTTCTTTACAAGAGAAGTTGAATAAAGCGTACATTGGGAAGATAATCATGTCATAACAAAAAAACTTACAAAACAAATATCCTTATGAAATTGGAAAAAATTGAAATCAGAAGACAAACTCAAATTTTTATGCCAGGAATTTAGATTCCAAACTATCTACAGACTATAATAACGTTATATCTGTATACATATAGCGGTATGCTAAATGGACGATTTATGAAACACCTCGTCAAATGACGTATTTGTTTAATGTAAACAACAAAGAAAGCTTGAGATCAAATATCTTAAAACATCACCCGTGATATTCGTCTTACGTACACAACTTTTATGAAGTGTAAAAACTCTGATAGATGACACTAATCATGTGTCTCACCATTAACCAATCAATACAACATTGAAGAAAATAGAACTGAATATTGCATAACAACACTGTGACTGACAAACGGTCTGGAGATCTTTTAAATAAATAAAAACATAAACTAAAAGATGGATATTTACTTATTCCAAAGTCACATTTCGTAATTATATCATGTAAAAGTGTTTTCAAAAGAAAGCTTTTGCATACGGTCTTGTACATTACAGTATACGTGTAACATGTTTGATGAGAGCATATATAAGCGAGTGTATATATACGATTACAATGAAAATGACCGTATTGTGTTTCCCGTTTTTATTACGCTCTGCTCGCCTCAGGCATCGCCGAGTTGTGAATCAGAGTTTAAATAACACCTCGTGTTGGAGATACTTACAATTCTTAACCATATTCGGTAAATCCTATTCTGTTGGTACTCATGAGAATCGAACATTGTGTTTGTTATAGATATGTCAGTTATTGTGTCTTCGATTACAGATCACGTGATCAACTAAAACTGCGCGTTATCTCCGGGAGATCCGGTCTATTTATATTACGGTATTTCCCAAACGCCGAGGATTTCAGGAATTTATTAAAGGTACATGAAGGAATATTAGTGCTATATCAAACTAAATTATTTGGTAAACATTTGATCTGATTCGAATAGTTATCACCTTAAAAAGAAAACAAGACTGGCACATCTTAAACGTAAAAGCCAACGAGAAATAACCCAAATCATTCAGTTTAATAATTCAGATTGCCTGGTTCTTCACCTCTGACCAGGATTTTGAGTTGAATAGGACAAAAATATTTAAGATATCGCAAATATTGGGCATGTCGGAGACTTTCTAAATGGCTAGTATGCTTGGTTTGTGATCGTTTTGTGAATAGAAAAAACTCTTACTTGAAGTAAATCTATGTTTACAGTATGCGTGGAAGGTTAAACCTCCCACGCCACTCTGCTGGCCCATTATTTCTGCAAGCAGAAGATTATCCGTTACAGTAAAATTTTGCTGCCTCTGCTTTTTGGATGGACTGGCCATTGTTGTTGTTTAAATCGCCTGCTTACCGAGTTTGACATATTGCGCGCGCATCGAGACAAACTTCCGATACTATTTTTAAACCCGTGTTACTATATTTATACCAGGGAAATCCAGATTTTGCACAGCGACGATGTAAGAAATTTCTTATCTTTTTCCTTATCTTTAAGAATTTTCTTCCGTAAAAATTTCTTAAGTTGACTAGGGAATATCACTTAGAGATAAGAAATTTCTTTTCTTAGCTAGGGAAAAAATGATAAGAAATTTCTTAACTTAAGTGAAAACTTAAGATGATTAGGGAATACGGCCCCTGGTATATGTGATACACAAATCTTTGAACCGACCAATCGGAATTCGTTATTGGAAATGTGTAAATTAACAAATTGTTGTTAAAGTTAACTTGATTGAACTGGAGACAACTATTTTTCAAGCACACAATAACCTTTGTGAAATGAGTTTATTAAATAGGGTCTTACAGCATTCATAGATTAATGTTTATGTCTTTTATCAGAGACATAGATAACATGTTATCTATGTCTCTGCTTTTATGAACATCATGAAATACCTCCATATATCTTTTCAGCAATTGATTTGGACTCATATCCTTTCATGTGTTTTTAAGAGCTAGACTGATTGTTTGTATACATACTTAATCGACTTAATAAACACCATCGTCATACACAAAAAGTAGAGGCCACTGATATCCTGTAAAAGTTTTGATCTTATTGCGTGTATGGGCTACATCTTGGACCAAGCACCTTCATGACTAGTCGTTTAACCGATTATCTGCTTGAATGATTGGCCATTTTTCTAACAAAAGATGTTTGTGCCCTCTGCCTTCCAAGCCCTTTAAAGATATGTTTAATTTTGACGAGGAAAGGTACTCAGGGTAGCAAACAAGTTAGATCACAGGCCAGCCGCCAATATACTTGGCGGCTGGCCTGGATCCAACCTGTTTGCATAAGCACGACGTCGGTTCCAGCACTATAAGGGTTAATGGGACTATTAAACAGAGTGTGCTCTGTATTTAACACGCGTTGAGATAGTCACTTAAACAATCCTCGTCACACCAAACAAGCGACTGTTTCCAGTTTCTTTATTCTACAGTCGCTTAACATCTTTGTGTTCCTTGTAAAAGAAAATGATTAACTATATACTAGTTTCAGAGCCTTTCATTACTTTGATTGTAAACTCTTACCCATTTCGATGGTTTCGCATGACGGCAATGAAGTTAACAAACGCACAGTCAAACGTTTGTGGTTTGTGGGAAAACATATGGTGATATTATCTTGAAAATACCGCCGCTTGGGTAATCTAAATTTAGATCATTGTTTACAAAATAAACCGTTTAAACGGTTGAGATATCTGCAACATAAATGTGATACATCTCCCCCATGCCAATAGAAAAGGGGTGGTAAAGGTAAAACAGTAACCTAGTTTTGTGTTATTCGAGATCTGTGATGTCATTTGGTCCGTAAAAGACATTTTATTTTAAAAAGATTAAATTCCAAAACTGTGAGATAGTCATTTTAAGAAGGTCCACCAACGACACGGCAGAAGAAGGGTTGATCGATGATGTCAAATGTCACTGGTACATGTTTAGGACGTCAAACCCTTAAAGTACATTACACATATACTATACCTGACAATTGTCGTATATTTACATTACCGAAACCATGTGGGGCATTCAACAAGGAAACGAGATACGGGTCAAACGATATGAAATATATCATATACGAATTGTCCATCGAAGTGGAAAGAGTATTAATCCATTCCACCAATATGGTAACTTGTGGCTTTTCCTAGTTGGAAGCAACATTAGAGTAAATGTAAATTAAAGTATATTAAACTATTTTCAATTAAAAACTATTTTTTAAGAGAACATTGCGACTTAAGGAAACAAAGGCCTAATTGGAGCAATTCATCAAGTTGACTTGTAACATCTTATACAGAAGAGCGCCAAAAAGTTGTACCAAATATAAAAGGTTTAAATTATTCGCCTTTCCCGCCTTGGTAAACACTGGATTAATGTTAGTTTCATGGTTCATAACTGTAAATAGTAAAGTGGCATGGTCATATATTGTTAATTTGTCTAGAATGTCACCAGTTTTCCATGGGAGAACCTTTGTTTAATAATAACAACCCTTTTTTGCATTCTTCATAAGAAATAGTCGATGATATTTCGTGCATGTGCGTTGTAAATGTTTACCCGATCAACCATTGGTCAGGATATCAAAGCAGAGAACCAGTAAGCGATCGCGGCATGTGCTAAGTCTAATTAACGGGGCCTTTTTTGCTTAGAGAGAGGAGAGGAGCGGGAGACATATATGCATGCGGTTGATACATAAACCGTTCAAGCGTAACAGAAATTTAAAATGTAAATTAGAGGGTCGTTCCAAATGTATAAATATATCCAATAGAACAGGTTCAGAGCAATACGTTGGTAGAAAGCATGGCAACATCATATCAGACAATCGTATCTACTCGGCAATCCCCGTAACAAGTCGGTAGATATACCTCGTAGGCAGTACATGAATACACCAGAAATCCTGGGGTAATTCGCCTTATTTCCGGCGGCTAACGCAAAATGCACACAGGCACTAAATATGTATTTAAATACACACAAATTGGTTATATATCACAATTGAATGTTTGTTTTTACCCTTTTCATTAAAGATGACCATATCAACACATCTTTGATTCATATTTTGTCAATCGTATCTACTCGGCAATCCCCGGCTTGTGCCGGGTTATTTCCGAGTAGATACGATTGCAAACGGACATGCCCTTCGTTGCTGACCTACTTTCAAAAATGGCTCCCCATTGCCTCCGAGGTTATTTTAAGAAATGGCCGAGGTGTTCCGAATGCATATCAGATTGAAAAATGTAATTTTACAAAGACTCTTTAACGCCAAGGCTCTAGACTATATCTAAAAACATAGTAACAAAAGGAGAACTTCGTCACGAATAACTCTCGTTTTGTTATATTGTTTCAAATACAAGTTACGAATTGTTCTCATTTGATGAACATTTGTCTTACAATTTTAAGTGATATTTCAATCGTTCGTGTAAAGAAAATTATTAGAAAGAAGATGAATCATATTTTTTTTGTAATTTATGCAATATATTGAGAAATTCGGTAACACCAAACTATTTTCTGTATTCATGTAATAAAATGGAAAAATGTTATTAAAGCTTATCTCCATTAAAAACCCGGCATATTAAAACGGCAGTGATCACTAACATAGAAAGCCTCCAAACGGTACCAAAACATCAGTTGTAGAAAGCCAACTTCATAGATACTCTTCTTTTTCACATACACTCGCAATTAGAGAGATTTAAAGTTGCTTTATTTTCAGTTTGATACGAGTGCTTTAATCAATCCACGAATCCAATGGAACAAATGAAACCAATGAGTTAAAGAAAATAAAACAACGGACAATAATTGGGAAGATTAGTAAATCAGTGCACATCTAAGTCGTGACCTAAAGAGTCTATCAAAGTACTTTTCTACTCAGCGATCTGTTATTCTTACTGCCCCTACTAATGCCTCTTAACTGTAGCCATATCCCATAACTTATGTTTATGACCACGTGCATATTGCAAAACCCATTATCAAACAATTACGACGCCATTTGACAAGTTTCTTGCAGACGACGTTAGAAAAAACATTGTGGGAAAAGGAGAAATTGCTTATAAAGAGCAATCTCTCATTTTCCCCACAATGTTTTCTGCCCTATCATAAGATCATTTTCCAATTTCATCACATTAGAAAAAATGTTGTCTGCAAACTCTTTCAATTTGGGACAGTCGTAAATTTGGCGTTTGATTAAGGGTTAACTGTAACCATATCTCCCAACATATGTTTATGACAACATCATATTGATGAAAAGATCAAAATTGTAGATTTGGATATTCCCTTCCGAATCTACAATACTCAATGCAAAATACGACACCTAGGGTCAAAATAGAACTAGCGCCAGTTTTAACGTGTTTCACCTGACGTATACGTCGGTTTGCGGTGTATGTAACGTGAGTACGTTTTAAGCGTCCCCTAACCACTAAATGTCACGTTTAGATTGACAGGACATAGGGCTGACGTAAACAAAGATCTATAAATTCGTGTTACTATTTTTATCGTGAATCAGCGCGTATTTATCTGAAGTGTTACTTTTTTAGGCGGAAGGAAATAAAATGGATGTAAAATTGAATCAGTGGTTTATTTCACTTTTTGTAAGTATATGTGGTATATGTTTTCTCTAATCAATTAAAATGGTTAACTGATTAAAAAGGGCTTTTTTCTCGCTAGACAATACATAGACAATGTGTGATGGGTAATAGAGCTGTGTGTATGTAAAACATACTGTCTTAATTTCCTTGTTGTGACCGTTGGCAAACAAAAACTAGACTGTCAAATGGTAAATGGTAATCTTGATTCTCAATATTTGACGTACATGTAAGTTGAACTATCCAAACATGTACGTTATTTCCAGTTTAATGTAAAAATACAAAACCTAGACAAACTTGTCTTACCTATTGGGTCATGAATATTTTAGTTTGAAAAAAGAATATTTGAAACTTTTATTAGAAACAACAAAGAATTTAACGGAATTTCTCAGATGTTTGGCCTTTTAGAAGTACTAAAGATAGCGATGCTCAAGGTCATAGAATATATCGAAGAAATCGAGGGCAACAACGTTATTAACATACTTAAGGTCATCAACCTTATCGATAAACTTAACGCCATAAACGTTATCGAGATACTTAAGATCATAGACGTTATCGATATACTTAAGATCATAGACGTGTCTTTATTTTAAATATCATAGACGTTAACGATATACTTTTAAAAGGACATAGACGTTTTTGATATACTTAAGGTCAAAGACGTTATTGATATACATAAGGTCAAATACGTTATAGATATATATAAGGTCATAGACGTCATCGATAAACTTAAGGTCATAGACGTTATCGATATACTTAAGGTCATAGACGTTATCGATAAACTTAAGGTCATATAAATTATCAATATACTTAAGATCATAGACGTTATCGATATACTTAAGATCATAGACGTTATCGATATACTTAAGGTCATAGACCATTTCTTTATACTCAAGATCAAAGACCTTATCTTTATACTAAAGACCATAGACGTTATCGATATACTTAAGATCATAGACATTATCTTTATACCTAAGTTCATAGACGTTATCGATATACTTAAGATCTTAGACGTTATCGATAAACTTAAGACCATAGATGTTATCGATATACTTAAGTTCATAGACGTTATTGATTAACTTAAGATCATAGCCATTATCTTTATACTTAAGATCGTAGACGTTATCGATATACTTAAGATCATAGCTGTTATCTTTATACTTGAGATCATATTATTTATCGATATACTTAAGGTCATAGACAGTATCGATATACTCAAGATCATATACGTTATCGGTATACTAAAGGTCATAGACGTTATGGATAAACTTAAGATCATAGACGTTATCGATATACTTAAGATCATAGACGTTACCGATAAACTTAAGATCATAGACGTTATCGATATACTTAAGATCATAGACGTTATCGATAAATTTAAGAACATAAACGTTATCGATATACTTACGATCATAGACGTTATCTTTATACTTAAGATCATAACGTTTTAAGTCATAGACGGTATCTATATACTTAAGGTCAAAGACGTTATCGACATACTTAAGATCATTGACGTTATCGATATACTTAAGCTCATAGACGTTGTCGATATTCTTACGATCATAGACTTTATCTTTATACTTAAGATCATAGACTTAATTGATAAACTTAAGGTCTCAGACGTTATCGACATACTTAAGGACATTGACGTTATCGATATACTTACGATCATAGACGTTATCTTTATACTTAAGATCATAGACTTTATTGACAAATTAAAGGTCATAGACGTTATCGATATACTTAAGGTCATTGACGTTACCGATATACTTAAGATCATAGACGTTATCGATAAACTTAAGGTAAAATACTTTATCGACATACTTAAGATCATAGACGTTATCGATATACTTAAGATCATAGACGTTTTCGATATACTTCAGGTCATAGACGTTATCAATATACTCAATGTCAAAGACGTTATCGACATACTTAAGATCATAGAAGTTATCGGTATACTTAAGGTCATAAACTTTATTGATATACATAAGGACATAGACGTTATCGATATACATAAGGTCGTAGAAGTTATCGATATACATAAGATCATAGACGTCATCGATCTACTTAAGGCACCCAACGTTATCGACATACTGAGGCTATCAACCTTATCTATATACATAAATTCATAGACGTAATTGACATACTTAAAGTCATAAACTTTATTGTCGTACATTAGGTCATAGACGTAATTGATAGACTTGAGGTAATCGACTTTATTTATATACATACAATCAATCATAAATGTTATCGACATATATATGGTCATATACTTTATCGATATGCTTAAGGTCAACAACGTTATCAATTTACTTAAGGTTTAGTTATGGTGTGGGGTTTTTTTTTTTCAAAATTATTTTACATCGATTGATAACAAGATCTTACAACTTAGGTTAATCACTCTCGATTCTGCTTCCTTTATACACAATCAGATCTCGTGCCAAACATGGATTTGTGAAAGGTTGCGAGGAGAATGTCGCTCCTTACGAGATTCGAACTCACAACCCTCGTGCCCCGAGGCAGGCGCTCTATCCCTGGACCTCTGTCCTCATAAACGTTATCGACATACCTAAAGACAAGCACCTTCAGATGTATCATTCGCAATGATTCCTCATCTCCCAAGTGTTCCTTTAAGCTAGGTTAAAGTAGGTTAAAGTTATTTAAAGCATCATTAATTCAGGAGGAGTCAATTTATCTAAGCATGTACAGTTTATATGCGGTAGATCTCAAATGCAATATCACACTTTTCGATTAGAATATATCTAAAATTCACTGTATATGTACACACCTTACAGAATCAAAACGATATAATTTTGCTTCCACCCACTATTATTCGGTGTGTATAATTTAACAGTACAACTGTGTTGTAACTATAAAGAAATTAAGTTTAACTTCCAAAATTCCTTCACATCTGTTAACAATCGCCTTTAATCTAAGATTCCTTCTATGTAAAATGTTCTCACCCAAGTGAGTCATTATGTAATGATTGTTTTATTCGATGCGTCAATCATGCTCATCCTGATTTTCACGATAGTTTTCTTTACCATAGGAAATCGCTCTATAAACGTATTATTGTCACATTTACCTTCAGTTCTGACAAGCTCCCACTGAAAATTCGATTTAGAAGTCGAGTTGTTTTGTCCTGTCAAAATATTATGTCTAAAATCCTTTTTGAACCATTCCCCCTTGTGATATTTTGTATTTACTCTTCATTCAAATCGACAGCTATCACCTATTATAAAACAAAGTATGTAAAGTTGAACGGAATACATTATGACAACATACGTTATATTTTTCTAAAGGGATCACATCCAATCATCCATTTGCCATGACGGGTGGTTAAGATATCTGCTACAGGAACGCCACAGTGAATCAATACAACAGTTGAGGAGTAATGTTAAATGAAAAGAAAGATACATGTTCGGTACGAGCAGGTAATACAGAAAGTGAAATGATCGTTTTGACGATTCTTCACTTAAACCTGTATACATATGTATGGGCCTTCATTCTACGATAGGGTATTCAATTCGCAATTTAATTCTACAATACAATTGAATGTAATTTCAGTAAGATCGACCTCCGGCCAATAATACATATAGATTTTACACAATTCAAATAAGTTAATCAATTCTTTGTTTTCATCGTCAGGTCCTAGCGGTTATTACTACGCTGTGTGAATGCCAAGTGTGTGAGGTACGTATACTAGTATGCAGCTATGTATTTCCGTCCGTCGTTCTATCCACCTGTCTATCTGTCTGCGTGTCTGGCTATTCATATACGTCTGTTTCCGTTATGTCTGTCTTACTTACTTGATGTCATGCTGTTTAGTTGGTATGGCCTCTTAACTCACTGTTTGCTGACTTACCTTTTACTTGACATTGTTGTATTTCGGAAGGATGTCTTATGATGTGAATATTATGTTGGCTCTCTTTATTTCCAGCTTGCCTGTTGGTTTCTTGACCGATCTTTATAGTTCTGTATGTCTTTCTTTTATGTAACTGACCAATGTCTTGAATTGCAATCTTCGTTGCATTGTCTTGGTCACGATATCCCCACCGCCTGCATTTAATTATGTTTGTCACTGAAACAAATAGTATAACAATTGTACGGTACTGAGTGATGTGACTCCTTATTACCCAGATGACCTGGTGGTCGTATTAAAGTTGTGGGTATGCTGTACTCATAACACATGTGTGGTATGCCCTATTTCGTAGGCACTCATTGAAATACATTGAAACATGTTCCTAACTAGAATCCACTAAACAGGTTTAGGGTTAAGACTAGAAAGTAAGCATTAAGGAGAAGAAACGGCATTTTTCTTTATTTCTAACGAAATTGGATAACATCTTTGCGACTATTTCATTATCATTTGTCTGTATAACAACTTGTTCCTTATTTTCGTTGACTTGTTCGATTAAGATTCATTTATTCTTCGAATGCTTGGCAGTTTTCTTAAAAAGTTTTTTGTGTCGTCTGCTTTCCAAAACATTAAATTTCTGCTTAATTTTGCTGAGGAAAGATACTCAGAATAGCAAACAGGTTAGATCACAGGCCAGTCCCTAATTTACTTGGCGGCTGGCCTGGATCTTACCTGTTTGTATAAGCTTGATGTCGGCTCCAGCACTCTTAGGGTTGACCTTTACATCATCTAACCTGTTTGCATAAGCATGAAGTCGGTTCCAGCACTGTAGGGGTTAACATAATAATGTCTGCGCATTTTTCCAGCGACCATGTCGAGTGACCTTCACCTGTGCCATGGTGAGGACCGGAAATGGGGAGCCGAAGGCCGATTGTATAAGTAAGTTATTTATAGCCTTCATGTAATGTGGTCCGTGTTTGTTTTCCTAGAGTTAGGTAGATAGATAAATTTATTTCAATATTGAGCAACTGAGCAACAATAATCAACAACACATACATCTAAAATAAACAATACTTTGAATACAATAATGATATTCAAATGATTCCAGCACTATAAGGGTTAAATAGTGGATGTATTCGTCATTCAAGGTGTTTACTGAGAACTGTCTTAAATTGTGCTCTGTAGTAACAGCGAAAGCATTTGATATCGTACAATGGAACATGTCTTGTAACGCCCAATGTTGCATTATTTTTGTTAAACCTTTTATCGAACCCGCAGTGATAGAGTGACAAAAGCGGGCACAATGTTGTATGGTCTTGTATGGGCACCAGGTTTAGATTGTCGTCTTCGTTAGCCTTAGTTTTCTTTAGTTTTCTTTAGTTTAAACGTATCTATTATACATCGATTGTTGAACAAGTTCTTATAACGTCGATTAATCACTCTCGATTCTGCTGATTACACAACCAGTACTCGCGCCATTTGTGGAAGATTTGGAGATGAAAGGTTGCAAGATGATACCAATACTTACGAACGGCGCAATTCGCAGTCTAAACCCTTTACCAAACGGCAAATTTTCGACTGTCCCAAATTCAAAGAGTTTGCAGACGACATTTCAAAATGTCTGTAACAAAGTGGTTAAATTTCGTTATTGTTGGGTAATGGGTCAAACTTGTGTCATTCACTCGTAAACGTATCTCTCAATGAAACTTGAAGCAACATGATACTTCATCCATATAAAACCAAATAAATCTTTTAAATTCTCAGATACTGCTATTGTCGTTTCACTTCATCAGTAGCATTGTCATTCCTTTGCATTCCAATTCATTTATTGTTTGTTTTATGTTGTATTTTCCAAATATTTACAGCTGTAACTTATCTGCCCATTCAACATTATCATTGCCAATTCATGATGTGTCAGCCCCACCATTTTGCTAACACTTTACTCTCTCTCTTCTTCTCCCAGGTATGCAGGAAGCCATCATGTTAAACAACGCGTTACAAGGCGGGCCTACAGGTCCCGGGACCGGGTCCGTGGTACAGACGCCTAGAGTCGATAGTGGACATCACACCGCTTCACATTCTCACGAAACTTCCGGTGGTATCTCTCTAACCCACAGTCATCCGATAATGCCGGAAACCAGTCGTGGAACTGGAAGTGGGATAATTGGGCTCGGGGGAACCAGTCGTGGTACCGGAAGTGGGATTATTGGACTCGGGGGAACCAGTAGACCATTCGGACCAAACAGCGTTGAGGTGGTGCGGGATTTTGGCCAACCCGGAGCGATGAGTACACGTCCGGGGTCTATGGGTCCGTTTCAGATAGGCGGGGTCCCACCACGGTCCTTTCGCGGTCCCCGGCCCGGAAGCTTTATTCCCCTTACAGCATTCCAACAAGGACCATTGGGACCTTTTAGAGGTCCGCCAGATACAAACCATTTAGGGCGCCCAGGTCTGCCATGGCAACAGACGAACACGGTTCCCGTTGATCAATTCGGTCAACAAGGCCAACCTTTTAATCAGCGAGTTGAACCTTTCAACCAACGCGGGGAGCCATTCAACCAACGAGGGGAACCATTCAATCAGGGACTTCCGGTGACAGGTACCCGGTTGTCACGTGATCAGGTTCCCGGTGTGACGTTCAGTGGATTGACGGGTCTTGGCCGAGGTATTTCGAACGTGCCGGTTATAGAGGAAACTTTCAGGGAACCACCACAAAGAATACCACCGAACCAGATAACATCCAACAGGGTTCCAGGGAACCAGGCACGGAATACTAACCAAGGTGAGTCATGGGTTGTTGGTCGTCCGGCAGAAGTCGGGAACCAGGGACAGATTCAGACTGTCGGAGGAGCTGGTACCGGGGCGAGGGGAGGTGTTATTAATGGCGATCTGGCAGCCACTACCCCGTCGTTAGCCTCGATTGCGGACCGGTTTAACGTTACGACTATGCGACCCCGTGCGGAGAGACAGGGTCGGGTATCGAGTATACTACAGGACGAAGGGGGAACATACTATCTATTCTACCCGTTACAGAACGATAACGGTATACGGGTGAATATCACCAAGACCGGGTTCTGTCGCCGGAATCCCGGGACACGGGAGCGGACCTTCTGTATGAACATGTGCTCCTCTGACCGACTCTGTCCTCGAGATCTCAAGTGTTGTCCTAGTGGCTGCTCACTAAGCTGTATAGAGCCAGAGTTCTGATCGGTCTTTACCATTTCTTCTTTTGATATTCGTGTTAATGGTACAATTCTTAATCAGCAAATGAAGACGACGTTAAAATATGCAGGATAAGTTAAGTTTGATATTATTTTTGGAATACCAGGGTATAAGCCATTATGTGTAATCACAATTGTTCGTTTCAAGAGTTTTCTCAATTTTTCGTATATGTTTTTTAAAGAAAGTATATATTTAGAGGACGATTAAACCAGGCCGCGCTTACAACCGTTACCCACTGCTTGTGAAGTTACAGTATTTGTGCTAAATATCAAAGAATTCTGGTATTGATATATTTGATTAATGACCATTGAAATCATGTTGACAAAATGAGAATTTTGCTAACTTGTGGGTCCCTTTTTTCGCATATTGAGGTTTATTGGCATAGTATTTAGGGGTATATGTTGCGTTTGTGAAGTTTGTTCCATATTTAATGGTACACAGGATGATAGGCACTTTTTCATAAACAGTAGACATTATTAGTAGTAAATGTATAAGGTTCATGTTATCCACAACAGATGTTTTGTGTTTTGACTTTATTCAAATGCTTCAGTGAAAGTGCTTCACGAGTATACCATTATGACTTACATTCAAAAGAAATGTGCTTTCAACAAACATGTCAAATACATCTTTTAACTAATTCTTTGACGAAAATAGCAATATCTTTTTTGATCGCCGCTTACTTATTTCATTAAAAGTTTTATCAAACACTATATACGAAGTATGTAATACAATAACTAAACATTCCTACATATACAATTGTTAACAGATTAATATGAATTAAACCCAACCTATTTAATATACATGTAGTATTGTGGTTTTACAGCAACGGTTTCGGACTTAGAACTATGTAGGGAGATAATCGGGCACGTTTCTATCGAGATGTTTATAAACCAAATGTTAATACTACAAATAAAAATACATGTCAAATTCACGGCTGTTGTTTCATTACCTTTCTATCTCACAGTGACATAAAAAATCTCAAAGCTATTAGATATAACCCTTCTTAATCAATTTTCATCAACCGACTTTGAACACAATGTTGTGTATAGACTCATATAAACTGACTTTGCAGATATATGAAACACAGTTTGTTTTTAGAAAATGAATGTGATAGACCCTTTTATATATAGAAAACGTTCGTATCATAACTTGGTGAAGACGTATTTGATATGTCTGAATGACCGCGAGTTCAATTAACAAATTCGTATTATTAAGGAATCAGTCCGACAAATGTGCCTAGCCCTTACGGATAGCCTATCAAGGAAACATGGTTCAAACCATCACAACATTTTAACTACATACTTGTTGCAAAACAGGAATAAAACTTTCAAAAGAATACGTTCGAATTTAACAAACAGCTTAAATCGTAGAATTAAGAAACTTAGATACCATTCTACACTTAACCCATTTCCCTATTTCAGCACGTGACACGCATGCTCAGTGCCGACGGTGTGAGTCCCACTTGGAATGTTTTCCGGAAGAATTCTGCGGAATGAGCGATTTCTGCTTCGGAAGTCTTGTGTGTCGCACATGACCCTATTGTTCAAGGAAATGGTTATCTACAAAATGGTCAAAGAACTCCCAAGTCCTAGTCGAATTTAAGTGTATTCCGATTACTAACATTAAGAAATGCAATAAATCTGGCTGATGAATTTGATTCTTTTGTGACTTACATGTGAAATTTGTAAAGCAAACGACATACCCATAACCACAATTATACTTACGTTCTTAACTAATTGACAATAGAAAATTTTAAAAATAAGCATTACCTTTTTAATAAATCATTTCTTAGGATCGAGACCAAAATATGTACCAAAAATTAACGACAACATATTGTATTTGATTGTGTGTTAAGATTGCAACGATGTTGAATCTGATACCTATAAATGTTCCGATCAACGCAGTATAAATTGTATAAAATTACTTTACTGCGGCAAAACAAATTTTATTTTTGTGTTACATATTTGTGTGTCTTATCAATACTGTATTCTGTGTCGAAATGCTTTGTGGGTGCACGTTTGTGGAATCAAACATGTGTTAGCAAATCGTAAACGATTGATGCTATCGTTAAAGCCATTCTAGCGCTCATTTACTCTAAAGTTGTGGTAGTTATAGAATAGTTGACATTTAATTTAAAAACACTTTAATTGTGAAAACGATTATGTTTATTTAAGATTAGCGATGAAACAAGGTCAGTCGAGAAACGTAATGCACCAATGAAATCCGTGAAAATCTCCATTAAGAATATCCATGTTGTTGGTGTTGGAAAAATGAGAGTATCTTTAAATGTATCACGTGATCTTTCTTACCAGGTGACCGCAGCTCGTTTATCCCAGTGTTCATTGCTATTTGAACTTGAATGTAAACAATGAATTCAGATTGTGGTGAACATAACTTATAGAAAAGCACTTAGAAACAATGCAGGCGTCAAGCTGTCAAATGTGTGTGGTGTTTCGCTTAATCTTAAGAATATTCTATCATGATTTATGAATTATTTTACCCAGTTTTGCAGTGCTTTTTTAGCGCTAGCATGCTTTTAGATCGGATTACCCGTGTTATATCGATCGTGCAGGCGATTTAACTTGGCCCCTCATCTATTCGCAGGCGCCCGGACCGGATGTCCCTACCCAGCATGCTCCACGTCCACCTCCTGTACTACTGAAGGGCATTATTGTTACTTCTCACCGGATTGTGCGAAACGGGTGTGTCAGCCACTCTGATATCGGTTGTCATGGTAACGAATGTGTTTGGAACATTACCTTGGAGATCTCCAGGCGCATATGCAAGGCTTCTTGGTAACGGATGTGTTTTGGGACGTTTCGCGGGTGATCTCAAAGGCTATTATTTATATTGCTTAAAGTTATTATGCCCATCAATACCAGTTTTTGCAATTTTCTTCAACTTATAGGAAAGGCTCAATGTCACCGTTTTTCTGTTTGTGTTGCTAGAATAATCCGGTTTGTTTACATTTTTGGAGGAGCTGTAAAATTTACGGCATTACATTGGCTACCTTCGCACCGTAAATTTAGACGACGGTACGCGAGCTCTTCGCCAAGAAATCCTCTTTACAACACAGATGAATCAAAGGCTTTGTGACACATGCGCGTTAAGTTGGCCAATGTCGTGAAATAGCCATCTTTACTGTGACTAAGGATTATTTATATCAAGAACATATAACTCGTGATTGATACATTATTTTAGATTTATGGAAGTGGTAATGATAACATAAATCAAGCCGTGTTCAAATTCAGAAGGAAACTATTGGTTTGACACATGGCCAGGTTTTTCCAACGACAAAACAACAATGGGTGTTATCTTTGCTTGATACTCACTGGATGATGAGATGGAAAATTGGAGGTAAAACATGAACAGTGATGATTTGTATCCGAGGGTCGCCGCAAAGTAACTGAAAGAAAACGGTCATGCAATGTTAAATCGCAATCGAACTAACTGCAGTATCAAATCAACTTGGTGGTAATAACAATTCCATATTATTTGGTGGTTTGATTCATTTGTCCGTCATCTATAGACCGCCACCTAAACCACCAAACACCAATAGGTCAGGATGTGATCAGACTTGTAGAACTGGTGAATCTGTTGTGTTACTCTTAATTTCTTGAATATAATGATATATGTTGCAAAAACCTAACAGAAAGGAAAGGGACAATTTTGAAATACGAAAACAAGATATGTTTTAAATTAGAACATTGTTCATAAAGTTAAGCCTTTTCACAAAAGTGTTCATACGTATCATTTTTTCTTAAAATCGCATTTCTAACCGAAATACCCTTTGAACACCCGTTTTGTATGCAATGTGTGAATGGCAAACAAAGAAAGATCAACGAAAGCATTGCATCAAACAGGAAGAACTTACAAGGCGACGTTTTGTTTTTTGTCCAAATGAATTTGAATCCGTTAAACTAGGAAAGAACTCTCTTCTTGGCTTTACATTTGTTGTCTGAGGTTGCTCTCAATTTGGACCATTCAAGTCATGTGATATAAGGAACATATTTGCATGAGTCAACACTGATAAACATGATTAATTTCTTAAAGAAAGGTACAATATTGCAATGTGACACGTCATTGGAAGGTCGTAGTGTTGCACTGGAAACGACTGTGCCCCTTTATTGGTGAGAGTTTCTGATCTTCATCGAATTACTTTGTCGCGAGAATTGTGTTCATCTGGCGTAATTTGGTCTATCATTAGTTCACACTTGTTTCTCTTACATCGATTGTGACGGAAGCTTGAAGCTTATAAAATTCACTCTCGGTGACTGCTTCCTAGACACATTGACCAGTACTCACCCCGATGTGTGGGCTAGTCCCGGCAAATCCCAGCTCTCCGTGGTACAAAAGGACGACGCTCTACCTCTGCAGCAATGGTCTATTACTGACAATAGATACACTACTTCTATTTGAGGATTGATTGCCTGTGACGATTTGTTATTTAAACTCTTGCAATATATGGTCCTGTGTGGCGCTGTTGGTAAGATGGTGGACTTTGCACTCTGGTATCCCGGGTTCGAGCCCCTGCGAAACGTCTAGTTCGTGTTTCGTGGCATTTTTAAGTAAATTTAGAGCCCATGCCTGGTGCTGGTAGATAAGAATGATGGCGATCGAGACTCTGACGAAGATGACCCAGTAGGACCTGTGTCAGACAACTTCAATAAGCATAAAACGAGATGTCTGCTTGCACCGATAAACCGTTTGATTTTTGACAAAGGAGAAAATCCCTTTACTTTTGCTACTGATATTTTTTCTTAATAAATGATTAAAACAATGATTGGGCAATCAACTTATGGACAACTTATGAAGAGCATTGTTTAGACCGGACGGACCTCTCCTTTAATCATAATGATCTCTAAAATCACAAACCACAGACTGGATATATCACAGTTTAAGGTAGAATACCCATAATCCGCCCTTTTGAAACTCATTATCACGTCGGAAGACATCGTTTGTTCTCGGTATACATCGGTCTGGGCCGGAACTATTCGTATTAAGCCGAATAGTTCTGGCACCGATCGGCGTATGCCGAGAATGACCAAAGTAATTCAACGATACAAAATGTTTCAAAATGGCGCATGATGGGTATTCTACCTTAAAGAAACGCCGGGATAGAACAGGATTTATACACACAGAACTGATTAAAATTTCAACATTTTATTTTAGCAAAATAAAAAGCATCTGAAGTAAATGAATTAATTCAAAAACAATTTATTGCTAAAACATGATTCAGGTCTAGTCTAAACAATAAAATCAGGTTCTTAATTTTTTAATTGACCTTGGTCTTCAATTCATGCATCATAACGCCTAATTTTAACCAATCTAACCGCGTTTCACATGATGTTATATACGCATTTTAATCAAGAATGTAAACGTTTAAATTAATTCATGATTGATGATGTCGTTCAATACGTTGTAAATTAAATGAAGAACAATAAATCAATAAAAAACACATAAATATAACGTGACTGTAACAACAGGTGATAATGCGAAAATCCTTTTACATTGTTTGCTTTATTCTCGAACAAAGTGAATCAATAAAGAATACCTTTGATTACATGTGGCTACTCTTTTAGTACTTAATCTGTTTTAATTCTTTTTAACAAGTTTTTACCATAGAACACATCAAGTTCATTATCATAGATAATGAAAGGTGTATAACTTAGGTATGTCCTCATTCCCTATATAAATCAAACACACAGTACATGTATTAAAGGTCTCAATACATGTAAAAGATCGCCAGAAAATAGTCACAATATGGTTTAAACTCTTCAAAATTCCACAGCTTGCATCATCATTATTTTGCTCTCAATCACATCTTTTAGCCATTTCTCACGAAATCTTGATTCTCCGGGCCTGAAAGAACAAACAGACAGTTTGTATAGGAAGCTACAGTCATCTTGATAAAACAAAAGCTTGAAGTTAACACTTATCTTGAATACAGAAATATAACGAGAACTAAACAAATAACAATACAGCATCATAAGACGTTCCACATCGTAACATCATTTAACACTCCTATCAGTTTATCGAATATAAGAAGCAAACATGTGCCATATTCAAGTACTTTGACAGCTGCAACGACAGGGTCTATATTTATATTCGGGATAAATACTATTACATTACATAGTATTGGCCCCAGGATGACTGATGACTCTAGACCCACGTGACTGCAACTAGCCAAAAATAGGGCTAATCATTCCGAAATAGACGTGCTTTCACATGAAAAACATTTACATGCAAGAGCCCGACACCATCATTATGCACGATATATGTAACACTTAACACCTGCTATATATCAAAGGTCCATGTACAAGACCACATGTAATGCATAGGCGTCTAAGATTGAATTGCAATTCATAATCATATCATATACTGTCATAATTTAATTGGCTATCACCATGTAACCATGCAATGACACATTTAAACATAAAATGAAAAATATAAACATTTGATAAAGCTCCCTGTGTGTATATGGTCATATACCTGTTACTTTTGAGATCTTAAATTCCCATTCACTCCAATGTTAAATCAGTGTTTTCAAGACTATGATGAATAAAGAATAATAAGATGTCTGTTATAAATGAAAAACGATGCAATACCAACTATTATATACCAATCAGTTCATGGGATTTGGGTAGCGTTTTACTAAACATTTTATGCTAAAAGATTACGTAAGTTCAAAAACAATCGTCTCACTGAAACGCTTTCAATGATGTGTCACATTGCGATATTATACTTTTATTGAAGATACTATCCATGTTTAACACTGTTGACATAAGCAAATATTTTCCCTTAGTCGTTTAGTAAAACGGTCCCCTGGATGTTATATCTATGAGGAGCCTTCGGTAGAAATCAAACACGTGGTAAGCGGTTCTAGTGTTGATCCCTATCGATCATGTAGGAGCCTCTGTGATAGTTTACTTATTATGTAAAGAAGAAATACAGAGTTACTGAATCCCTCGAAATGTTGATCTTATGTTTATACAAAGATGGTTTAACCCATTACCAATTAATAACGACATTTGACCACTCTGATGCAGGCGAATTAGGAAAACATTGTGGGAAAAGGAGTTGCTCTTAACGAGCAATTTCCACTTTTCCCACAATGTTTTCTGTCCTATCAGAAAATTATTTTCCAATCTCATCACATTTTGAAATGTCGTCTGCAAACTCTTTCAATTTCGCACAGTGCGAAATTTGTCGTTTGGTAAAGGGTTAAGAAAAATGTGTAAATGTTGCGAAGTATATGGGATGCTAGGGTATCATAGGTTGCTCCTCTATGTTAGAAGTATCTTTGTTCAAACAATTAAAAAAATCCATCTGCAAGTCTATATGTTTTAAAGCTGTGATCAAGAATATTAACGATGATAAATAATCTAATCAAGCAAACGATGAAGGAACAAGATAGCATTGATAAGAAAGATGATCAGTTGATTCATCATATACAAGTATAAAATATCGTATCAGATGAGATTAGTTTTGAAAATTATGAACACGATTTCATGACTTTTTTATTCATAATGTGTTACCCATACAACGTTGGGTAAATGAAACTAAAAAGATGGAAGCAGACATCTGGAAGTATTGACCATATAAAAATAAATGCCTGAACATTTGAGTTCATTGCATTTCGTCTCCTACTAAACACAGGTTAGAAAAGGGTATTGATACATCTACAGAATTTATATTAAAAAGTTTTTTCATAAATCAAGTAAAAAGGCAATAATCATTTTTTAAATACAGATGGGTCACAAAAAACCATACCAACATGTAAACTGATCATTAATAAATAGATACTTCTTAGTCTAAGGGATAGACCGACATTAAATACACAATAACTAGATATACAGAAAGATGGATTTAAATGTAACAACAACGAACATGTAGGCACAATGTGGAATAAATGTCAAGTACATTTAAGACTTATTACAATAGCGGTGCATTAACCAATTACCAACAATAACGACATTTGACCACTTTGTTGCAGACGACTCTGGAAGACATTTCGGGAAAAGGAAAAATTGCTCGTGGCAAACAATTTCTTCTTTTCCCACGAACAACTTCTCCTTTTCCTACAATGTTTTCTACCCTATCAGAAGATTATTTTCCAATTTCATCACATTTTGAAATTTCGTCTGTAAACTCTTTCAATTTGGGACAGTCGCGAATTTGGTATCTGACAAAGGGTTAAGCCAGTCATACATTTGATCATATGACTTTCCATCAAAATAGTGGACTTGAAAACTCAAATAACACATAGAACATAAGATTCTTTAGAGTGTGGGTTTTTCTAACACACTGACAACAGCATAGATAATGTTAGCTTCAGAATAATTAAGTTAATACCCATATATACAATATCAAATTATAAACCCTTCATTTGTATCCCTATACTGGCCATACTTATTAATAGCAAAGAAAACCACTAAGGTGACCAGATCTTCAGACATTTAGATATAAGATCTTACACACAAATAGTATCTCAAGATCTTACAATCTAGCCACTTAAAACAAACTATTGAATCTTATAAATAAGATAACAAATAATCTAAAATAGAGCTATTAGTCTGTGATTCTAGTAGTAATTTGTAGCAAACCGTCATAGTAGGGAACTGTCCTGTGGGCAATTATCCGAGTGGGTTATTGTCCAAGTGAGGAATCGTTCTAGTGAGGAATTTACCTAGTGGGGAATTGTCCCAGTGAGGAATTGTCCTAGTAGGAAATCATTCTAGTGGGGAATTGTCCCATAGCGTAAATGCCCCGTGGGAAATTTGTCCTAGTTGGGAATCGTTCTCGTGGGGAACTGTCGTGTGAGTAATTATCCGAGTGGGTAATCATTCTAGTGGGGAATTGTCCCATTGGGGAATTGTCCAAGTGGTTAATTGTCATGTGAGTAATTATCCGAGTGGGTAATCATTCTAGTGGGGAATTGTCCTAGTAGGTAATTGTCCTAGTTGGTAATCATTCTAGTGGGGAATTGTCCCATTGGGGAATTGTCCCAGTAGGAAACTGTCCTGTGGGGAACTGTCCTAGTGGGTAATCATTCTAATGAGGAATTGTCCCTGTGGGGAACTGTCCTATGGGGAACTGTCCTGTGGGTAATTGTCCTAGTGGGTAATCATTCTAGTGGGGAATTGTCCCAGTGGGGAACTGTCCTGTGGGGAACTGTCCTGTAGGGAACTGTCCTAGTGGGTAATCATTCTATTGAGGAATTGTCCCAGTGGGAAACTGTCCTGTGGGTTACTGTCCTGCGGATAATTGTCCTAGAGAGGAATGGTTTTACACAAAAGCACTCTTCAAGCTTGTGTCACAATCAATGTATAATAAATAAGTTTAAACTTAAGATAAAGTATGATGGAGAAAGATGTTAATAGATGTATAAAGATTAATTGTAATAATTCTGTATTAAGCAAAGGGTGACATCGCCTATCGCTAAGTGGTCTTAAATGTAGAAAGAAGCTTTTTAAAAGATCATAAATTATCAACTGTTAGTGATTATGTCCAAGGGAGCTACTAGATTGCTCTGTAGTATTCTATTATGTCATATGTGCAATATACTATAATCTTTCAATGCAAACAGCAGAATAGTAATTGGCATGTGGCATAGGAATCACATGACCAAGGTTTACGATGTTATGTCTGAAAAAGATGGCTGCGCTCAGGTATTTTTTGTGTTTTCACCTACTTTTGCATATGATAATAATCAATGCTTTATATTGACGTTACGTCTAACACTTGGCAGAGAAATCGCAGTCAAAGATTAACTCACGCCCCGTCGACTGCCATTTCTCTGCCAAGTGTCAGAAAAAACCCTTTAAAAAGCATGGGTCATCATACAACACTAGAACCAGAAAGAGAATGGTCAACTCATGCGGGGTACACATTGTGACTATCATTGGTAAAAGTAGGTGAACAAAACAAACATACCATGGCGCCGCCATCTTGTTGCGACACAAGATTGTAAATATCGGTCACGTGATTCCCCTGTCTGGTCATAGTCAGCATATCTATCCATTTGGGTCGTTCCTCACTAGAACTGTTCACTTTTCTAATCCATATACTGCTTTCCCACATGGACATAATTGACCAGTGGCGTGAGACAAGCAAGTCATTTTTATTGACTTAATTAAACAAAGCAAAGAGTATTTTCCAGACCAGGGTACCATTTTACTAAACAAATTAAGGAAAATATTTGCATAAGTCAAAATTGATAAACATGGATAGTATCCTAAATGAAAGTACAACATTGCATTGTGACACATAATTGGAAGCGTCCCAGTGGGAAAATTCCAATGATATGTTATTTTGCAATATTGCTAAGCCTAATATTTAAATAAGAAGGAATGTCATTTTGAGCTTGTGCAAATCATTAGCATGAAGTGTTTAGTAAAAGGAAAGCCTGGTCCCTACCATTGATGGATATAACCATTGCCTTCTATGCAAGTTTTAAATGTATAACAGAAGTCTGAAACAATAAATCATAAAAGAAAAACAAATTAATCTATCTAACTAAGATGAGGCAGGAGAAATCCTGTTTATCTAAAGAGAGAGGCCTACCGCTCAATACTTACGTGTCTGCCACCCTGTAGAATAGTGATAAAAAACTAACAAACTATTCAAAATAAACCGCCACATTTCATAAACACAAGGCCAACTTTAAGTATGTTGATAAAAAACTAACAAACTTATGATACACCACCAATTTACATAAGGGCAACTTTGTAGAATAATGATACAAAATCTGTATCTGGTTATACTCAATCATCCCATTTCATTAACATGAGCCATAATACCATGCTTGTGAAAATAACAGTTATATTCAAACATGAGGTATAATAACATAACGGCAGCAAGAACAATGTGCTTTTAAATGTGCTTTTCACCTTAAAATGCTGGGTAATTTTCTAAAAATAGATTTTTGTGTTGTCTGCTTTCCAAAACCTTATATATCTACTTAATTTTGATGAGAAAAGATACTCCTAGTAGCAAACAGGTTAGGTCACAGACCAGTGGCTGGTCAGGATCTAACCTGTCTGCATAAGCATGAAATCGGTTCCAGCACTATAAGGGTTAAAACTATAGTTTTATTCAGTCATCACATTTCATAAACTTAAAGGCATCCATAACACATGCTATTTAAACTAACAATTAACATGCAGTTATATTTATAAACAGTAAAGTTGCCATGGTTTTGTGTTGATGAAAACTAGTTATATTGAAAAAACATATTTCATAATCAGTATCATGTCAAGAAATTTCTGTTTTCTTAAATAACTTTTCTTTAAGCGTCTGCAAAAGGTCATGTAAATAGGTACAGTCAATCTTGTTTTCAAAGGTAATTATGGATGCCAGTCATTCAGGGAGCTTTCTGAATAACTGGTGTTCTGTATTAAGAAAGTCTTAGACAAAACAGCTTTCCATGCATTGGTTAAGAGTGGTTCCTTCAAACATGATTGACTGTGTTTGAGGAAAATGGATCAATCCTGTCTGCATTAGAAAATGGGTTAAGATAAAGAGTGGATGAAAATGTCTCTAACTACTGCAATTCCCCAAACCAATCAACCAGTCACCAAATTGCCTCAAAATAACTGACTATTACCCTTTAATAAGGCCATTGTTGCGCTCATTTACAATAAAACTGTGTAAGTTCTGGAAAAATTGACAATTGACTTTAAAGTACTTAAAAGATTTACAGAGGAACTGAGAAGGTAACATGTTCACATGGTGCTTAAATTAAAGACTGAATATGATCAGGTTTGTTTACAATTAGCGATAAAACAATGTCAGCTGAGAAAAGGCAGGCACCAATATAATCTAAGAAATTCTCCATTTTTAATAGTCCTGTTGTTGGTATTGGACCAATGAAAGTATTTGTTACGTGTATCAAATGACTTTTGTAACCAGGTGACCACCACTTCTTTATCTGAGCCCCCATGGTTATTTTTAAACATAACTTGAATGCAAACGCTGAAGTTAAATGGTTGGGAACACAATTTTTGAAAATAGCACTCAGACACATTGATAATAAATAGTGCAGGTGTACAATCCAGTAGTGTTTCACTACAGTATGTTTCAACATATTCTTTCATAATTTCAGAGACATAGATAACATGTTATCTATGTCTCTGATAATTTATAAATCATTTACCCAGTTTTTTCAGTTTTTTGAGCACTAGTATGATTGTAACCAATAATACTTTGAACAAAACTCTGATAAAGTAAATAATGTGGGAATTTCTTTCAATTGCTTCTATTGTGAAAACCTGTTAGGTAAACATTGAGGGAAGGGTTTTATGAATCAATTATCTACAGTGACAAGTGTTAAATGGGAGAAGGGAGATGGCAATGCGCATAGAAACTTTTCATTTTTCAGCTCAACTCTTTCTCACAGTGATTTCGTAAGTCTTTTGTAAAAAGCCCTGCCATTCAGGCATTTAAAGAAATTGCTAGTTTGGGAAAGTTTCTTCTTTTGTCGCAAAGGTTTCCTGATACCTTTCTTGGAAGGCGCTTTAAAACTAGCAGATATCAAAGGTTAAATGCAAGAATATGGTAAGTGCTTCACATATTTGAAGCACTTACTATAGCCTTGCATTTAAACCTTTACATAATATGAAACAAAGTGTTCAGACTCAATCAAACATAGCACTCTCATTGAATGTCTAAGGTATGTCATGGCTCAGATTAGCGATGATTTCTTAGTGGATTGTTTTGAGTTCTCCTAGAACAGCTTCACTGATGTACATAATTATTAGTCACCAATCTCACCATATTGAAGGCATAACCCTAACCTTAGTTCTGATGTTTAACATTATAAAACTGACCCTATGGTAGTTCAACCGTTCAGTAACTTTTTAGACACAGCAATATAAATAAAAAACTGAATTTAACCAGGGATCAGGAAAATACCAGTTTTGTCAATTTTGAACTGATTTTGGACCTATTGCAAGTTGAGATTTAATGAAAGAATCATTCAGGATATAAGACAGATATGGCAATCTACCACCAAACAATACCTCTGGTATCACAAAATAAATCCCTTAATTGATATCCACATGTCAAACGATGCCCAAGGCATGTATAAATTGGGCATTAAATTGTAAACAAACCAGCACTCTTGATTGAGATTTCCTGATCCCTGAATGTAACCACACAACAATGATGGAAGCATATACTTATAACCATAACATAATATCTTACCTGTGAACCAATCTGTTTGTCTCAAATACATAGTAAACCTCTACTGGATGATTCTGAAATGGTTTTAAATAAAGATAAGTTACTCAGTAAGTAGTCCACATAGGCGTAGGAGCTGGAAGCTAGGGGGGGGGGGGGGCAGCCCCCCCCCCAATATCCAGACCGCAAGCTAAAGCTTGAAAATAAAATAATTCTTTAATGGTGAAGATAGTTGAACCCGTGGTTGTGATAGTCTGATAGTAGGGTATCCGCAGAAGTGCCCTCCCGGAGAAGTGCCCTCCCAGAGAAGCGCCCTCCCAGAGAGGTGCTCCCTAATTTCATGAAGGCGGAGAAGTACCCTCCTACTAAATCAGGAGGGTCGGATATCTGACCCCCTGTAGAACAATATGAAACTTTGTCGTTTGTACAAGCGGAATAGCGCAATTTTGCAAGTTAATTGTAGAAATTTCTTGAATCTTTTTTAACCAAATACTAAAAGGGACTTTAAGAAACAGTTTGCATGTTAAGAGGAGTTAAACGCCATCATTTATTTAGGGGACTGGACCAACTTTAATAACTGAGTATGTGCGTAATACCTTTGAAGAGAGCAGGCAACATTTTATTATAATATCATAACTAACCGTCGAGATCAGTAATATAGAAGACGAGCGAAACAATCATTTTTAAAGTTTGTATATAATTTCATGAAATTGCTAATTCATGAATTTTGTTGCTCTTTGTCTAAATTGCAGGAAAAAAAGAGGATAAAATGTAATTCAGTCGCGAAAATTTTGGGAACATATGATGAACATTGACAATTTTTGTCCTTTTGTCTTTGGTTACTGCACATGAGGAGAAACATCTTATAGTCAGGTATTCTTTAAGGAAAAACACCACCAATGAGGGCTTGTTTGTGTCACCAGATTTGACGGGAGACCACCTCTATGACTTCGAAATTCTAGTAGGATGGCAGTTCTCCGCCCATTTAAAAATGTTCGAGGGGGCACTTCTCCGGGAGGGCACTTATCTGTGATCCTGATAGCAGTCCTCATCAGATCCTCTCAATACATTTAATTCCTGTTAAGTTCGAGACCTCGCCTATCCTTTTTTCTTTTTCACTTTTTTGTGTTTTTTTTGTATCAAAATACACATTTTCATACGCTTTCTTGAAATTCATTGAATGATATTGAATTTGTAGATGCATGAATAATCATAATAAAAGTTTGGGAACTTTTATTCTTAGACCGGTCCTCATCTGAAGTTGGCCCCCTCCCAATATTAAAAACGCTCCTACGCCTATGGTCCAGATTTCTGGTCTCGAAGGCTATTGCTATATTGACTGATGTCCAAGTTTGATAAAAGCTTCGTTCACTTCTACTCCGTAAGTATCTTTATAATGCAGCGACAGTAATTTAAGAATATTGTCAGTGTGTTATCCTATGAAAATGACTAATTTATTCAAGTCTAATATCTTCTTTATAACATATTTTACCTCTTTAAATTGATATCGTTATTATAAGCCACTGCTTGAAACCTAATAAATGATAAGATAGGACAACTAGGGTGACCAAGCAGTGAATATGAAAATTAATCCTTAGAATGTTGGGTAATTTTCTAAAATTAGAATTTTGTCGTCTGCTTTCCAAAACCTTGATTATCTACTTAATTTTGATGATCAAAGATACTCGAGAAGTAAACAGGTAAGATTACAGGCCAGTTGCCAATTTACTTGGGGTCCGGCCTGGATCTAACCTGTTTGCATAAGCATGAAGTTGAACCAGCACCATAAAGATTAACCTTTGGTGGAAATAACCTTATTTATGACACTTTCCATGACCTTCTGATGAAAAAATCCATCTAAATGTAACATGACATCAAAACTGTTATGCAGAAATTGAAGTAATTCAAAAAATGTCCACAGCAGGCAATAGAAGAGTTAAAGCACCTGCACAAAAAATGGTAGCTATCATTTTGAGGGTTCAATACGAGACAATAGTAAGTGAGTGACACACATGAAGCACCTACTTTAGTATTGCATTAAAACTTCAAATTTCTCTATAAAAACACCAACAATTATAATTACCATCATTATCAATTTCATTTTCAACCCTTTATTTGGGGAAAAACAGCATATAAATGCCTTTGGTCAATACATCATAAGCAAATATGGAAAAGACATTAAGTAATCTTCTTCAATGCAAAAACTATGTTGTTTCAACGACATTTTATTTTGACTTGCAATTTGTCTCTTTTAGGAAAAAGCCCCAGTTTAACACAATGTTATATATAGCGAAACATTTTTCAAACTTATGATCAAAATGAAACCTATATCCTACAATCAATTTCCTTTTATTTATTCTTTACCTCATGTAGATGACCTTAAAGCTGCTTATTCAAATTGAGATATAAGAAAAATGATGTGTTTTTCCCCATTTCTTTTAAACAGTATAGCTGTTGTACTATTGTATGAGACATGTTGAAGAATAGCCATTGAGGGTAAAATTAAATCATTTCTAAGTATTTTGAGCCTTTGAATAATGAACACATGTGTATACAGATCCAAAAGCAATGCGACAGTTTTGAAATCCACCATATAACATTGGTACAATCTTATTCTGAGTCAATTCTTTTGTTCAGTAGCTATTTTTCCTTTGCAAGTATATAGCAATACAAAAAACGGTATTGTTTAAACATCTTTTTAAATCTGACTTGCAAATTGTGTCATATGTTAACAAACACCTTTAACACATATGCAGCAAAATGTTTTTCAAACTGATATGTCAAAAGGAAATTTTACTCATTATGAACTAACAAACTATCTTTTTACATGACACTTCCAGTAATTTTGACACTCTTTGTCTAACACAACACAAATTTTTATTTAGTCTGGAAGATTTTCCCATCATTTGTTGCAAATTTCCGGACACAAGAGAAGTTGATATGATATACAGTCACAGGCTGATTCATATCATTCAAAAAGGCACCCCCCACCCCGCCCCTAACCTAATCTCCAAGGAAATTCAATCAAATGGTTACCTTAGGTTTGATCTTTGAAACTTGGAAGGTGAAATAAACGCAGGCCGTTGCCCTGGGGACGGGTTTACGACGTGTTGGAATGCTCCATCGGACTCGGAATCTGTGTCTCACATCAAACTCATGCTCATCCTCACCGAGATAGTCGATACAGTATAACCAACTGTTGTCATACTTCCAGGTCTGTGGGAGGGAAACATGGTAAACTTATCAAGGGTTCACTGTAAGGCTATAATAAGTGCTTGGCATGGCTGTGTACAATTGTAACGTTTGTGGAACATTCATTCAAGTTTGATAACCTACATAAATTATGTAATACATAATCATTGAGAGCATTGCAGGAATATAAAAAGACAACACAACCAAAAAGTGGACTGTGCAGTGTTTTTCACTGATTGGATGTGATTGTGTATTTGGAAGTTTTTTTGCTCTGTTTGTTAAACTAAAACTTTGCATGTTACCCTCCAAATATTATGATGTCTGAGTCAAGGAAGTGTAACGTTCGATGAACGTTTATGCAAATTAGGAACCTAATGCATTGTTTGAGAGAACAACACAACCGCTCATGTAGTGAACGACAGTGTTTTTCACACATCGAATGTGTTTGGTCTTTGAGAGGTTCATTTGCTCGGTTTGTTACAGTAGTGTTTAATACTTGTCAAGGAACCTCGACTAAAACAATAAAGGGTTCAGTACAAAACTATAGTTGGCGCTTCATGTTTTTGAAGCACTTACTATAGTCTTGCATTGAACCCTTGAAATGTGATGTCTGAGTCAAGGTTGTGTCATACTTTCAGGTCTGAGAGAATCGAACATGGTCAAAGGCTCAGGGCAAGACTGTAGGAAGTGCTTCACAAAACATAAACCACTTGCTATAGTTTTGCATTTTAGTAAAGTTTTGCATGAACCTTTTAAAAAATTACTTGAGCTAGTAGCAAAGTAGAGTGGTTGCCTGTCTTAAACTCATAAACCAAATTCCTCATTTGGGATTATGTGACTTGTCAAACTTGAAAGCAATTAGCAGTTGACAATTATTTGATATAAAAAAAAACTTTGGCTGAAAAATTCTAGAGTTCAGCACAAGACTATAATAAGTCCATCACAAGTATGAAGCATTTACTGTAGTCTTACAATTAACCCCTGAACCTCTAGATCATTTTGAAAAGAAACAATTGTGAAAAGATCTCCAGTCTTCAATCCTCGTTTCAATGCCTTCTACAAAAGGTGTTAAAAAGGTTTATAAAAGGGAATGTGTTTATCCCTTCCTTCCAATAGTTTTGTTTTAATGCACAAGCAGCAGAAAAAGCACATTGTGACAAAAGGAGCGATTCTTTTTTTGTAAAGAGCAATGCCTCTTTTGCTGCAACGGGTCCTGACCAATATCATTAAGAAATGTGAGAAATATATTTCAAACATTATAATAACTGTTGGGCATCCCTTTCAATTTTGACCACACAAAAAAATTTAAATGCAATTAAAACAGTTGAGCTTGGTAAATCTGTGTTACACTCAAATGCAACATCATTGATTTTGCAGCCTAATTTGGTCATTATCTAAAAGAAATTATAAAATAGGCTGATATCGACACCAGAATTATAGAGGTTTTTTTTCCACAATAAAATAGCTGGACTCTATAAGCGTTGCTGGAAACAGTTATGTCTCATTACACAATCTACAGTTTAATTCTAGCCTAGGGCAAAAGTTTCCCAAACAAATTGGGGTTTCAGTGTAAGACTAAAGATATAGATTCAAGTAAATGAAAGCTTTACTATGATGTTGCACTGAACCTTCAAATTTGTGAGAGTTTCATGCTTGAAAGTCCTGTTCTGTACAAATCTATCACAGAATTATTTGCCTCTGATGTTCTAAAGAAAATGGTCATGTTTTCTAAAGCACAATGATGTAACACAGAGACCACTCTAAATACGTTTTGAATTTTGAAGTACCTGAAATTCATATGTTGGGAAAATGCAGCAGCAACTTTTCCATTATTTGAAGTCAAACTTATTGTAGAACAAGGAAGAATTTGAATGATGAGCCTGCAGAAAACTTTAAGATACAACCATTCTATTCTTTGCTGTGTATTATGCTTGAGAAGAGTAGGGTCTAAAGAATGTGGCTAAAGGATTAAAGCTAAGACTCCAAACAGGTATCAGAATATTTGTCCAATAAGTGATCTCTGAGAAAATGGAAAAAGAACTCTTATTTTCTAAAGACTTGGTTTCATCGAATGAATTTAAATAGATTTATATTTCTGCATCTTCTTAATATGACTAAGTTATAAAGGTGTTAGTGTTACCTGAATGAATTCATTTATCTTTTTTTCTCCGTTTTCCACAGAAAAATCTTGAATTGCCAACCAAGCTATGTTGTCTACAGTAAAGTCTTCCCTTTTTACTTCATAAGTTGATTCGCGAGAAAGTTCACTAAATCGGACAGATTCAAAAGTCTTTTCCTTCTCTGACATCAGTGAAATGTTTGTTTCAAGTCTCTTAATTGCCATTTCAATGACATCATCAACAAGAGTCTTGGCCTGTTGGGCATAGGCATCGTCTTCTCCAGACATGACTGAATCTGTTGTCTGAAAAGAAAAAAAATGAAAAAAGATTCATGACAAAGATCGAGCACCTAATGAGAAAGTAAAACCATTTTCTATAATTATATCATTTGCATAAACATTGCTTGCTTGTGGCATTCATCCAACCAGAGCTTGTACCCTACCATTGCATTTAGCCAGGACAAGTATAAGTAGAAAGTAATGATCACTCATTTTGAGTCATGACATGCATTTTTCAACAAATGAATAACTGTTACTAAATAACAATAGCGTTACTTTTTAGCCTTATTCTGGATTTTCTTCAAGGTTTAGATTACTTACAATCCAAATATTTTTTTTTTCATGAAAACTTTCATTCTTGAACATCTGATACTCTTGATTACTACTTGGTGGTCGATACATAGATCTAGCTGCTATAAGAGGCAGAGATTAAATTCTTATCCTGTGTTGGTCTCCTGCTAAGGTTCCAGAATTGGCATTTTGATCACCTCTTATGTCTACCTCATGTTTTTCTGACAAAGAATTCTATTAAAAATCATTAACATGAGGCATCTTCCAAAACTACTCAAACTTATTTAACGTATTTGGAAAGTATTGAGAAATTTACGTATCGGGCGCTATCTCCCATCATATCAAACTTTCGAACCATTCATTTAACAGAGGATGGTGTAACAAACATTTTGTCGCAACGTTTGGAGAACAAAATTTCCATTGTTATTGAAAATTATCAAATTATTTTCCTCACCGTTGTGAATTGATCATTTTTCAATCGAAACATGCACTTAACACGTCAAGCTGTATTCCACATATCACCTTTGTAAGAATGGTTTAATTAACACTAGGTGACGATGTTTTGCTCCTGACACACATATGTATAGATGTTAGAGGCACAGCCTTATCAGTGATCTCAGGAGAAGGTAAACAATGTAAGTTAAATGAAAGACAATATTTATTTTCTTATTTGTGGGAGTCAATTTCCGATTAGCAAAGAAGGGTTTGGAGCTGTTGTGGACAGCATTTTAGAATTTAAACCAGATAGAAGCTCAAAATTCGTTACAGCATATAACAGGTTTCTCTGAAATGTCCAAGTTTGGAAAACTTACGGAATGTTATTTCTCTTTTTGGTATGGAATATGGACAGAAAATATTACGCTTCCACCATATTGTTTATTTAGTAACTAGGAGCTTCCTTTGACCAATGAAAATACAGCAATGTTTTCATTCGGATATGTTCTTTTCTTTTGCTGCGTTTGATCAGAATTATGAAAATAGTGGAATCTTGTTTCTAATTGGGATTACTATGTAATCGAACGCTGATGATATGCTGCATTTTGTTTTATCTTTGATGTATTTTTCTTTAAGGAAACACAACACTTACCATAAAACCAATTTTGATTTCAATTGAGACAATTTCTTTTATTAACCATCCGTTTTTCATATTGTTTCTTTTCTTTTTATCAAATGAAGAAAGAACATTATTCTTTGAGTATTTGCGTATTTTACCGGCTTTTAAACAAAGAAATCAAAATTTCACAACAAATAAAAAGTACTTCAAAGTAAATTACACTATTTACCCTATTTCACCATTCTTAATGATTTTCGATTTGCCATGTGTCCATGTAATGATAGTTAATGAAGATTGAATTGAATCCTCCAACATGACATGTACGGGAAGATTGTCATTGATAAGTAAAGGAACCGAACAATTTTGGAAAGGATCACCCTTGTGCTCATAGATAAATCAAAAGTATGTTCACATTTAATGGTATTCTATATAGTAAGACGTAATTAAATTGTCTATACAACTGGGGGTGTTTTTCAAACAATGCCACGCAACTCCTATATTGTCGACACTCAAGATTGCTCTTTTTGGCATCAGTTTTGGAAGTTATTTTTAAATGACCAATGTCATTTGACATATCTATTTTATTGATTTCTACACAAGGGGAATAACTTCAAAGAGAACCCAATTGACCTGCTTGGCTTATCTGCCACTCAAACACCCGGAAACATTTGAATAGTCTTAGAATTTTTAATGTGACCCATGTAGCGAAATGATGTCGTCGCCCAGCATACCTCCCTCAACACAATCACACAAGTCTGCCAGGAGAAATCAGCGATGAGACAAGATGCTTTTTGTGAATTAAGGTAAATATCAAGACACCATGGCAGTCAGGACCTGCTGATATTTCATCACTATTTGAAGTTATTCCCCTTGTTTAGAAATTTGTTGTTAAACAAATGTTGTACACAACAAATTAAGAAACGCCGATGACACTATTGTATCACAAAAGTGACAATATAATATATCTAGGCGCATTCTTAAACAGCTCCCTGAATTTCAAAGAACACATTAAACAGAAATGCAAAGCAGCTATGTCGAACTATTTTAGAATCAAATGTATTTGAAAATATTTAACCAAGGAAGCTACTGAAACATTAGTTCTTTCTCTCGTTATTACAAATCTGGACTAATGCAATGTGCTTCTTTAAGGAATTGCTAAAAAAGACCTTGACAAAATGCAACATGTTCAAAACATGTGCGCAAAACTTGTTTTAAACCGTAGCAAATTTGACAGTTCAAAGCAAGAGCTGTTTATTTTCATTGGTTGCCTATTAAGGCAAGGATCACTTTTAAAATCTTAACTTTTATGTATAGTTGCTGTACTGAATGCGCACCTGTTTATTTAACTGAACTACTTACCGAAAAATCGCAACATCATAGCCTGAGAGCTTCGTCAGTTTCAAACGGGTGTTGCGAAGTGCCTTTCAACTTTTAGTGATAAAAGTTTCAGCACTATAGGTCCAAATTTGTGGAATGAACTGCCTTCTCAGGAACTCTAGTAATATAACCTCATTCAAAAAGAATCTGAAAACTCACTATTTTAAAAACTTGTATGCATTGTTTTAGTGTTGATCTGGTTTTTTGTGTGTTTAGGTACTGCATTTTTAATAGAGTGGTGGATCATTTAAATAATTGTAAAGATAAATTTGATTGAGCTTGTACAACGCCGTTGAATATATTTTTGTTTTATAGAAAAAGGCATGTAATCAAATTATATATAACTCAAACTTTAACTTAACTTCACTAAAACACCACAATAAAAGTTATTTCAATGATGGCACTTCTCTGCCCCATCAAAAACAACTTTGAAAAGAATCCAAACTAGAAATTCTAATTTAAATTACAACATGTTTTCCACAATAAGTTTAAGTGCAGAAAAAGATTTAGCATTTATGGATGAGTAAATCAAAATAAGAATTCGCCATTCATGTTTGTAAACATGTAGTGTATGACAAGCAGTCCAATTCATTTCTGGCATATTTATATGTTATATGGTTGTTCATTTTTATGTTATCTTTCTGTTGAATATTATATAATGTATTTCTATGTATTTTTTCTCAGTTGATTAAGTGAGTCTAACTCATGCTTGTAAGACAAAGATACAATTATTGAGGCGTGACATTGGTATGTTGTCTACGTATTTTAGAGTGAAGCTTCACAATGGGGGTACACGGCCTATGGCAACTCATCAGTTCAACAGGAAAACCTGTTCCTCTGGAATCTTTAGAAGGGAAGGTTCTAGCAGTGGGTAAGTTTGGTTTTGTTAGAATCTAGAATTAATTGAAAACAAAACCTACCATTCTTGTCAAGTAAAAACTCAACCCAACAACTCGTATAACTTTTGTGAATAGTTTAAAGGGAACAAGGAACAAAATCATAATTATATTAACAATAGCATCATGTCAGGTTGGCCACATAAGGAAAAAATAACTCAATAGTTTATTTTGAAAATTTTGATTTCTTTAACCCTTTCCCAAACAATAACAACATTTGATCACTTTGTTGCAGGCAACTTTAGAAAACATTGTGGGAAAAGGAGGAATTGCTTGTAACAAGCAATTGTTCCTTTTCCCACAATGTTTTCTGCTCTATCATTTTCCAATTTCATCGCATTTTGAAATGTCGTCTGCAAACTCTTTCAATTTGGGACAGTCGAAAATTTGTTGTTTGGGAAAGGGTTAAATCCAGTTTTGTAAAAACTAGTTACTCACACAATGATTAAAAAATATACCTGTCGTATCCTATACTATGTCTAGTTATTGCCCTATAAAATTACATAATCATATACATATGGTAAGAAATCGATTATCTTCATGAAACAAACATTCTGTTTATAAACTGATTAACAACCTTTTTTTATTTGGCTTGTTAAGACTCCTAGCTTGCATTGACAGACAGCAGTGAAATAACCAAAAAAGAACAAACACAACCAAAAATGGCAAAATAATACAAAGATTATTTTAGTAGGTATGAAATCAACTGTATTGTTTCACCGACACTTTGTTTTGACTTCTAAATTTTCTCTTCTGTAAACAAGGAACATTCAATATTTACAAACTATTTTCCACTTTCAGATGTCAGCGTATGGCTCCATCAGTTATCGAAGGGAATGCGTGACGGCGCAGGTAACCCTGTCCCGAATGCTCATTTACACGGACTGTTTACACGAATCTGTAAACTGATACATTGTAGAATTAAACCTGTGTTTGTATTTGATGGTGGTGTTCCAGCTCTAAAGAAACAGACACTGGTAAGCTTAATGTAGAGATCATTTTGAATGTGTTCTGTGAGATTGTGCAGAATTAAGTTTTTTATAAAAGAGCTTTCTTACAGGGGGCCCTTCTTCTGTTAATTTACCAAACCATGGATGTGTTAAGTGTAATGAAGTATAGAACACATTTATCTCAGTGTGAAATGTTTAAATTAAGTACAATGAACAAACACTATGTAAATATATTTATGTTTATACAGGGAATAAAATGTTTTGGTAAACAATGTCTTCCTTTACCTTTAATGAAGTCATCATTTATCCCAATAAAGGAACCAGCACCAGCAAAATACAATTTATGAAGTATAGAAGTCTCTTATTTCTTCTTGATATTGAGTTGACTCCATTGCGTCAAAAGGAGATTTAAAAAGCAAATTAATGTTTTCTTTAATCTACAGTTGGATGTTACATATTATTATAATTGTTTTTAACACCTTTTCTTTAAATTATTTTAAATAACATAAAAGTTGTTTAAGAAATATTTTTTCTTATTTGAACCCTTAATATGAATATCTCTCAGGTGTTAAAATGAAATGGCCACTTAATATAGGACAAGTTACACAAAAGTAACCAAAATCAATCCTTTATTTCAGGCTAATAGAAAATCTCGTCGAGATGACGCCGAGAAGTCGAGTGAGGTGATGCAACAGAAGATTCTGACGAATCTCATCCGAAGTCAAGTGCTTCAAGCCGCTGCCGGGGACGCTGCTGGTCCTATCGGGCCATACTACAACAAACCCAAGTCTAAAACAGACAAGGATACGCTGTTTCAGCTACCTCCCATGTCAGAAACATCCCAAAAGTAAGCATCAAGTACATCAGTGTTGTCAATAAGAATTGGTTGAACAGGCCAAACCAAAATCTGACTAATCCACTTGGATGGGGGTTCTTAACATCTCTGCAAATTTGAAGCGGCCAAAACACAATTTGAAGTGGTCATTTTGGCTTGTGGCCTATTCCTATTAAGTACACTGATACAGAATATATAAGTTGGGAGTGAATCACCTTTTTGACAGTTTTAATTCATTTTAATGCTTCAAGAACACCTTTCCATCTGTATCTGGATGATCTTTCCAAGCCATTGGCTGTTTTCCCACTTGAGCATAGTTTAATCAGTGATTTAGATAAATGAATTATGTTGAAATGATTCCACCAAATAAAACGTATAGGCTAAATTACATTATCAACTTTAGATTTCAAGCATAAAGAATCAATAGAGACCTTCAAAACAATGTCAGCAGTTGATGGGTTGTGATTTCTATACATGTATGTTCTCTGTAACAATGTGTTAGGTTTTGAAAGTTTTACATGTAGGACATGAATTTGCAGCTCAGTTCAAAGACATATAAGATAGTGATTAATATTCAGTATAAAATTCTGAAATAATTTTTGTATGTTAGCTTTACTTTTTACCATGTAGTTTAGTACATGTATAAGTTGAGACATTTTGAGACATGACAATTATTGGAAAATCAGATTTGGAAAATATTCTCGATTTAAGATAGTGATTGTTGAAAAATGGAGAAATTGCTCCCAAAATAAAACTTTCCTTTTTTCCATGAATGTTTAAAAAGTAGTCCGCTGCAAACATAGTTTATCTTTTTTCATTTCAAGCATGACTTCAGTATTATGACATAAAGAGAAATTACACAGATTGATAAGATAGAGAGTGATATCATGATTTTTCTTACTCAATTGCACAGATCTCCAATGATTACTTTAGTAGAAAATTCCTATTTGATATAATGGTTTAAAGCTTCTAAGTTGGCGTTGCACAAATCTTATGAAATCATTATCTTTTGTGTTAGTTTGATAGTTATCTCATTTTTCATAACCTAAAGAGTCAAATGGTTGCAATACATTTTAAATATTAATCTTTCTTGACAGATACCTGAAACAAAATTCTCACCAAGAGGATGATTTTATTGAAAGACGAGAATTACAAGCTATGATAGAGGTATGTGAGAGGGCTGAACCATGATTATATTATACTGGAGACAGGTCCAGATAAAAGGTGTATTAGAGTCATGATCTTGTAGTATCAACCCTTTACCAAACAATAACGGCATTTGACCAGTTTGTTGCAGACGATTCTGGAAAACATTGTGGGAAAAGGAGAAATTGCTCTTGACAAGCAATTTCTCCTTTTCCCACAATGTTTTCTGCTCAATTAAAAAAGATATTTTTCAATTTCATTACATTATTATTGTCTGCAAACTCTTTCAATTTGGGACAGTCAAAAATTTGGTGTTTGGTAAAGGGTTTAATCCATTTGTGAATTTGACTCTGCTCCATGATATTAAGATTGAAATAAGCAGAATACAAAAATATCATGAAGAAATATGAATTCTTCATGATATTCAGTAGAATCCGTTTTGACAAGCTGATAACAAGCTCATAAGGAGCAGTCCCTTTTTTATCACATCAGTTTTTAAAGACTCTTGGTTAAAATGTCAAGAACATCCATAGAATCTTTGTCAGTACTCCTTAGGATAGGCGCTATTTGGATTTTCATTCAAGGCAGTCTCATTACTGACTTACTGGATGTTGGTGGTTCGATCCTGTTTGACCTGCCCTTGGAGCTTGCTGGATGACTGGTGTCTGTATTCAGTTAAGTTATCATATACACCATGATTCAGTCTTCTCTTACTATTGTCACTTATAACAATAAATCAAGATTGACTTTATTATTAATTATTTTCATAAGGAGGAGTATGAAGATGTAAATCAGATTGACGTGGATTCAGAAGAGTTTAAGTCCCTTCCATCAGAACTGCAGCATGAAATCATCTACGATATACAACAGAACCGGAAAAATTACAACGTGTCAAAAATAGCAGAATTACCATCAGTAAGTATTTGTTTGAAAATGGCTTTGTATGTAAAATATTGCTTGTAGTAGTTTGTGTAGTTTTCTCCTTTAGCTTCTTAACAAAGGATCAATGCAAGACTTTAGAAAGTGCTTTTTGTTTGTGAATGAAATACTAGATAGTCTTGCATTGAACCCTCAATAAGGCGACATTTTAGCAAGATTTTATCATTATCATTTTGTATTGGCTGATATTTTAACTTATTGCTTGATTTATCACAACTTCGATAAACAGCCGTAGAAGTCATTTAAAGTAAAAATAAAACTCGCTATTTAAGGAATATGTCTCTTCTTTAAACAACAAATTGAATTGTTCTTTTGAAATTAATTTACAAAATATTAGTCAGATTTAACAGTTTCCTACTGTTTGCCTTATTTTTACTTTAGATGGACATGCGATTAACTCAATATAAACCAGTTATTGGCGCTATATACCATGACCTTGATATGTGGGTTCATAAGGGTATCAAAGATGCAGTATTTGACAAGTTTAGGTTTAGAGAAGCAATAAATAAGTTAGCTCGGAGAATATTTCGCTTATCTGGCCATCTGATTAATGATTATTTTCAGGACTCTAATGACTTTTCGAGTTACCAACTCTCTAAAGTGTTGAAGCACAGCAAGCTGCACAGTCGACTGGAGGAGGTCCGTAAAGAGATGAACAGTCGACAGACACAGGATCTTAGTAAACACTACAACTTGGACATACATGGGGCCAATGCCACATCCCACAGGCTTGTGTCAGATGAACGATCACATGTGCTGCTCATTAAAGGGCTGAAAAATAAATCAAATGTTTCTGAAGTGGAAGAAAAAAAGAGGAAGCAGGAGATGGAAAAACGAGAGAAAAATATGAAGCTGTTAGAGAAGGTATTTCCTGAACTGTCTGAGGGTGCTGGGAATTCGAATATTCAGCCTCCAGATGAAGAGATTGTTGATGTTAAACAACTTGACATAATAAAATCAGAACACAAGGATGTGGATGAACAAGGGATATCAAATGATAATAATTCTCTGAAGGCAGATAAAGGTGCAAGAAACATAGGTGAATCATCCAGGCATCATAGAATTGAAAATAAAGCAAGTGATATAACAAGAAAGAAAGCAGATGATAAACCAGCCCGTTATAGACCTGTTATAGAGATGGAAACTGACAGTAGTGATGAAAGTGTTTATGATGAAGAGGATAGGTTGGGTAGTAATGAAGTAGTAGATGGGTATGAGAAATCCATGTTTACAGATAGAGTTGTTATTGGAGAGACAATAGTGATTAATGATGATGAGATTGATAGTGAAGATGAAGAGATGCAGCTGGCTATAGCTCTGTCTCTACAACAAACAGCTGGTGATGCTGATAGACATGCTGATGATAACAATCATGAACATCCAGACCTAACTGTGACTGACTTCAATGTTAAACCCCAAAAGAAGGATAATTCATATAATGCAATCATTGAAGAAAATGTTTCTCAGGGAATGGTTGATTCAGATAAACTTTCTTTAGAACATGAAGAAATAAGCTTCAAGCAAGGTAAAGATCAAACAAGGAAAACTGATACCAAGAAAAACCTTTCTCTTAAAGTTCAGACAGTTTCAAAACAAGGCAGAAAACTTGAAAATGATGAAGGTACTTTAAAGTCGACTGGTGAATCTATATTCAAAAAACATATTTCTAACTCATCGAATGACACAATCAACGAAGATGATGATGATGAGCCAGTTCGAAGAAGGATAATCCGAACTGGATCTGAAGAATCAAATGGTGTGAGAGACGAAGATGAATGTAGCAAAGTGGTTGATACTAATCCTAGTGAAGTGTCCGACGATTCAGAAGGTAAAGCTTACGCATACATGTAGATAAGTGTATGTTTTAATTAGTGTGTCATTCTTTGCAAGTCTAGGTTTTAACAAGGCTGCGCCCACACAGCACTGTGTTGGGTATAGAACTTCCCTCATATAGGAGTTTTGTTGATTACAAACTTAATCCTTATAGTGCTGGAACCGACTTCATGCTTATGCAAACAGGTTAGATACAGGCTAGCCACCAATAAATTGGTGGCTGGCCTATGATCTAACTTGTTTGCTGCTCTGAGTATCTTTCCTCATCAATTCAAGCATTTGAATATTCAAAAAGAATATTGTTCTCATCATTATTGATTATGAGAAGATTATTATAAACCCTAAATGTTCAATCCAGGATTCATTCTTTCATTGTTAGTAATTATATATGACATTTAACACCACATACACAATTATTTTTACTACTGCTCAGGACTTGAAATGTGGTGAATATTGCAAGATGTTGATGATGATCACATATCTTGATGATTAAATTTCCATAGTACAATTCTGCTTAGAGGACAATTAACCCTTACTTGGGAAAGCATAGGCAGCTGCATAATAACTAAAATATTGTTGAAATTGGCAATTAGCCCAATTAAGAGTCCAATCCAATCAAAGATATAAAAGATACCCTAACAATTCATATTTTCTGTATTTTAGATGACTTTATAGAGGTAAAGATTGATCCAGATAAAGTTAAGGAAGATGAATTATTTCCGCCCAGTATGTTTGCCTTAGACGTTGAAAAAAGTGAAATAGAAAAAACTCACACCCTTCAGGTAAGCAAAAAATCTAATCAAAGTTCCAGATTGAGAGGGAGCTTCTGACTAACACATCCAGACAATGATGTATTAATGAGATAATGTTCTTAATGCAAGGTAATTTTCTAAAAGTAGATTTTTGTGTGGTCTGCTTTTCAAAACCTTAGATATCTGCTAAATTTGGATGAGGAAAGATACCCAGAGTAGAGAACAGTTTAGATCACATACCAGTTGCCAATTTACTTGTCAGCTGACCTGGATCTAACCTATTTGCATAAGCTTGAAGTTGGTTCCAGCACTATAAGGTTTATTAATTAGATAATGTGCTAAACATCTCATTCTTAATAAGCAGGTCATCTATAGAAAATTTGTAAAAAGTTTATCCTATTCACTTTTCTCTCTTTCATCTATCTGACAGCAGATCAATTACAACAATATAATGACAATCAAAACGATATACACATTTTAGAATAGTTGGTCTTTTAGTAACAATTTATAACAATGTGTTATTTAATGACTATGTATGTATATCAATTTGTCTGTATTTAATCTTATCATAGTTTTATTCAAGTTTGTTATAGTTATTTTGTAATGAATAATATTTTGTAATATTTTGCTAAAAGGTATGTTTAAAAAATGGTGAAAAAAAGGGGGCTTTATTATAGATGTTCCATTTGAGACAATATTCCTTTAAAACTTATATATGTCAAAATGTTTCTTACTCAATTTTAAAACCCCATGTAAAAGGTGTAGATAGTTGTGTAGACGAGACAGCTTTTGGATTATACATGTAGTTAAAATACTGTACTGCACAGACTTTGATATGCCCCCTTACCTCATAATCTGTTGTTGTCATATTTAACGATCATTGTTTCATGATGCTTTCAGGTTTAACTTCCCACAATCAGGCATTCGGTTTTAAATCATGTTGACAAACTATGATCAGTTTGTAATGAGTATTTTTTTTTCTGAACCCTTTACCAAACACTAACAACATTTAACCACTTTGTTGCAGTTGACTCTAGAAAACATTGTAAAGAGCAAGTTCATCTTTTCCCACAATGTTTTCTACTCGATCAGAAGAATATTTTCCAATTTCATCACATTTTGAAATGTCGTCTGCAAACTCTATTAATTTGGGACAGTCCAAAATTTGGCGTTTGGTAAAGGGTTAAACTATTGTTAAGATGTATCTGCTGCTTATATCACATTTTTCCATTTTGGTTAAATTTGTTTTTTCTTTTTAGGAAGATAAAAATTTGACAGAGAGAAGAGAGAACGATGAGAAATCTGACACTGAATCAGTTGACCAGAGAGTTGATGTTTGTGTTTCTCCATCTTCAAATGTTTCAAACAATGATGAGATAAAAGACTCTACAGATAAAGATAAAACAATTGGGACAGAAGACATAGAAGAAGTAGATGAGCCTATTCAAATTGAAAAGGTGGAAAGATCTCTTTTTGATGAAGAAAAGGAAAACAGTCTGCATGGTTTAACAGATGAAATACAGGGAACTAATGAAACAGCCAAAGTAATCTCTGATGAGATGGCAGAAAAAGTTGTATATGAAGGGGAAGATGATGATGTACTGGAGTCTGCCATATCGGAGGAGTCTGTGAATGTTGAAAGTGTTGTGGAAAGGCCAGAAAGTCCTAAAGTCCCGGACCTTGTCAAGAAATTCCAGGCCATGGATGAGGTAAATATAAATTTTAAAAAGAAATTGATGGTCCCCCTTTGGAATATCATTTTACCAGACATTTTTTTCTGTCCCATTGTTATTCATCATCTTTTAATTTTACCAGCTATATCAGTAAGTTGTCATTGCCTTAACATTTATTGTTCAAGAATCAATATTTTTTTTTATGTAGTTATGAGCAATTAGTACTTTTGTTATATTATCTGCTGCTGTGGATATTCATCAAGATAGACATGGTATAAAGAGATACATGTACTCTTTTCAAACATCTGAATTGATGAATTGAAGAATAATCAACTGTAAAGATAAAGTACATTGTATGCTTACACTGCTGCTGCTTCTTCTCATTGTTTAATTTTCATGGTTTGTAAACATAGTTGAGCTCACTATTACCTATAAACTACATTTGGATTCCTAAGAGGACTCTGTAAGAAGGTAAAATACCGGTAATCGGCCATTTTAAAACTTCTTTCGTTCGATTACTTCAGTTGTTCTTGGCTTACATTGGTCAGGGTGGTAACTATTCGGTGTAATGTGAATAGTTCCGGTCATGACCAGTATATATCAAGAACGACAGAAGTAATCTGTTGGAAGAATAAGTTTTAAAATGGCGGAGTAAAGGTATTCTACCTAAAAGTATTCTATTCACTGTTGAATCTTTCCAGAGGAATATTCGTGGTTTGCGAGATGGTTTAGCGAAGGAAAGTCGACAGTTACAGCAAGAGAGAGGTCGTCAGGAGAGACTAGCAATGTCTATAACGGACCAGATGCATTCAGAGGCACAGGTATGTAACCCTTTACTTCATATAGTCTCACTTTGAAATACCTGCAGCAGAGGACTTTATTAAAAGCTGTGTTGATTTAATTAACCCATTACCAAACAATAACGACATTTGATCAGTTTGTTGCAGACTACTCTGGAAATCATTGTGGGAAAAAAGAAATTGCTCTTGCCAAGCAATTTCATCTTTTCCCACAATGTGTTCTGTCCTATCAGAAGATTATTTTTCAATACTATCACATTTTGAAATGTCTGCAAACTCTTTCAAATTGGGATAGTAGAAAATTGGCATTTGGTAAAGGGTTAACCACAAAGATTTTTCCAACTGACAAATGGTCCTACCTTTCTGACGAGCCCTTATGGTCAGTCAAGTTTGGGATTTCCTCCAGTATTATTAGCTGGGCACAGCAACTCATTTGATATAACATTGACATGATATAAAACCCACATAAATGAATAAGTAAGGTGTACAAGTCTAACAGATAGTGTTTTTCTTTAAGCAAACTTTTTGGCACCTACCATAAAGTGAGGTATGACATTCTTTAAAAGCTATTGATATCTTCAATTTGGGATGATTCTCATGTAAAGATCCTTTCCTCAGAGAGTTCTACATGACTAGCAATTACTCTGTACATCTTATACAGCATGTGTGGGTGACAGTGTTGCAGTGGTAGAGTCTCGGCCTCTTGTACCGAAGGTCCCGGGCTCGAATCCCCGTTAGGCGAGGTGAGAATTGCCGGGGCTAACCCACAAATGGGCGTGAGTACTGGCGCAGTGTCCAGGAAGCAGTCATCGAGAGTGAATTTAATAAGCTTCAAGCTTCCGTCACAATCAATGTAAAATAAATAAGTTTAAACTTAAACTTATACAGCATGTTATACACAAAGGAGCTTCTCAGTTCATCTACTAGTATTTTTATACAAATGAGATTCTAAAGCTTTGTTTTCAAAGAGTGTGCCTCCATGGTAGGATTTCAGAACTTGAAATCTCATCACCTTCACATGGGTTCAAATCTCAAGCATGGCATTTATATTTATATGAGAGGTAGTCTTAAGGTTGACCTATGGAACTTCGATGATTGTATCTCGCTTAACCAACACTTATAGACAGTCAGGTTAGGGATCTTTCTCCATCATCATAATGCTGGCAACAGTTGTGCAGAGGTAGAGTGTTGACCCCTTGTACGTATGGTCCTGCGTTCAATCCACCTTATGCGTAGTTAACATTTCTGCGCAAGTACATTTTACTGGTTAAGTACAGTGAATTTAACAAGCTTCAAGCTTCCCATGCAATCAATGTGTAATCACAAAAATGGTATAATCATAGAAGCTTTCAAGTTATGTCTTTAATTGAAAATACCCTGTGCAAGCCATGACTTATACACATATGCCCTTCTCAAGCCAATTTTTCATATACACAGGAGCTTCTGAAGTTGTTTGGTATCCCATACATTGTGAGCCCCACAGAAGCCGAGGCCCAGTGTGCCCAGCTGGACTTCAGTAAACAGACGCAGGGAACCATTACAGACGACAGCGACATCTGGCTTTTTGGCGGGAAATGTGTCTATAAAAACTTCTTTAATCAGCAAAAATATGTGGAGTGTTTCAGGTGGGTATAACTGAGGGCTCTGTGCAAGACTGTAGAATGCTGGGTATTTTTTTTAAATAGATTTTTGTGTCCTCCAAAACCTTAAAGCAATACTTGCGCTCATTTACACTTAAATTGTGGAAGTTTAAGAATAATTGAAAATTAACTTAAAAGTACTTAAAATTCCCTTTCAAAGAGGAATTGAGATTGTAACATGTTCACAAGATGATTTTGAAATAGTGAATACTATAAGGTTTGTTTACAATTAGCAATAAAGCAAGGTCAGAAACGTTCTGAACCTATAAAACCCAAGAAATTCTCAATTTTGAATATTCACGTTGCTAATATTGGATAAATGACAGTGTTTTTATGTTTCACACGATTATTTTAACCAGGTGATCGCCACTCATCAATCCTAGCACTCCTTACTATTTTAGATGTTACTCAAATGTAAATAATTAAATTAAATTGGTGGGTACCAATTTTATGAAATGACACTTTGAAATAGATAATAGATAGTGCAGGACTGGTGTTATATTGTCATGATCCTGTGATTTTCGCTATGTTTCAACATATTCCATCATAATTTATAACTCATATTACCCAGTTTTGCAGTTTATCTGAGCGCTAGTATGCTTTTAGATATCTGCTTGATTTAATTGAGGAAAGATAATCAGAGTAGCAGACGGGTTAGTTCACAGGCTAGGTGCCAGTTAACTTGTTGGCTGGCCTTGATCTAACCTGTTTGCATAGGCATGAAGTTGGTTCCTGCACTATAAGGGTTAAGTAAAGGAATAGCTATATTCTTGCATTATTTGTGAAAAAAACATGAAGCACATGATGATTTTGAAAATATTCTTTCAGTAGGACATATTAAGTTGAAGATCAATGTAAATGAAGTAAACACTTGCAAAGACAACACTTGTGAGCAAAGAGGAGGTTTAAAACAGAAGAAACAGTGTTGGAAGACCAATTTAAATACATTTCTTCAAATGTGCTTATGTGACTTGTGAGATGGAAGCAAAAAAGTGCAACATTTAAAGTATAAAAAATAAGATTAAGTTGACTTATTTTGCCAAAGCTATTGTGATAAAACAAAAGAAATCATTAGTCACAAAAAAAGTCACATTTATTTGTATCATTCTTGCATCTGTTTATATCATTCTTGCATCTGTTTATATCATATAAAAATCTGTTTGAATCATTTTTAAATCTGTTAGTATCATTTTACACCTGTTTGTATCATTTTTGTATCTGATTGTATCATTTTTTGTATCTGTATTGATTTGGCATCTATTTGTATCATTTTCAAATCTGTTTGTATCATTTTTGCATCTGTTGGAATCATTTTACATCTGTTTGTATCATTTTTGCATCTGTTTGTATCATTTTCACATCTGGTTGTATTATTTTCTCCAGGCTGGACAGTATTCAGAATAAGTTAGGACTGACAAGACAGACTTTAATCAACATTGCCCTCCTATGTGGGAGTGACTACACCCACGGTATCCAGGGGGTGGGGCCTGTTACCGCCATGGAGATACTCGCAGAATTTCCAGGTCAAGGAATTGAGGCCCTCACAAAATTTAGGTAACTACTGTTTAAATGTATGTAGTGTCTCTGTGTGTTTCCTTAAATAGTCTTAACCCATTACCAAACAATAACGACATTTTAACACTTGTTTGAAGACAACACTGGAAAACATCGTGGGAAAAGAAGAAATCACTCATAACGAGCAATTTCTTATTTTCCCACAATGTTTTCTTCTATACCAGAAGATTAGTTTCCAATTTAATCTCATTTTCAAATGGCGTCTGCAAACTCTTTCAATTTTGGACAGCAGAAATTTGGCAATTGGTAAAGGGTTAACCAATGCTTTCCTTCCTGTTCTCATGGCCTATAGGATCAAATGTGTGTATGGGAGGTTGGACGTTAATGAGGAGTCCAAGCTGGATGGATGACATTCTACCCAGCTTTACCCAGCCTTTATGGGCAGATAAGCATGGAGTATTGCCTCATAGATTATGAACTATGTAGTCCAGTTTGACAGAAATTTACTGTTGGTAAATAGATCTATTGAATTCCACCAATCAGCAATGACTGCTCCATACTGGTTCTACTTTGTTGTCGTTTCAGATCTTGGTGGGACACAGCACAGAAGGATATCAAATTTAGAACCCCAAATAAACTACGTGCCAAGCTTAGGGAGCTAGAACTAAATGAAGGTAAATTTTAAGTAAGAGAATCTTGTAACGTTGACCTTTCATAACTTGTTTTTTCGTGTTTTTTTTTCTCATTTGGTCTATATTTACACGAAAACATACATGTACGTAATAAATACTCTTCAGGCATTGTTTTAATAAATAGTAACAATTTTCATCATTGCAAAAAACCGACATCATTATGTTATAAAAAAAGATTTGTATGAAAGTAAGTTCCAAGTCTAAGTTCATGGTTCCTCTTTGATGCTTTTAGTTCAGCATTCATTGATAGTTTTGAAATGATGTTCAAACCAAATTAACCAATTGGTTGAACGAGATTAGGTTTCCCATCCGTAGTTTACTCAAATTCAATATCCCGTGAGGTCCCTTCAGAACTTTCTGAAGGGTTATGGACCTAGAATGAAAAAAGTTGGCCTTTTTGGGCTTGTCTGTTCTTTAACACAGACATTCTCCTCCAATTCAATGAGAATTGACGTTCTCTTATACTAAAAATTCACATCATATCTTCACTTCACTTTTTGAAAAAAGTCATTTGGTGTAAATATATCTCTCTAAACATTTTTTTGTAAATATTTCATGGCAGCAAATAAACACTTTGATTTGTACTAATATTGTTTTAAGTAAGTGCATGCTTTCCTACATGGGTACAATGAGGGAGATATCAATATCTGTAAACCATGCTTATGGAATTATACATGTATATTGCTTTAGAATTATTTTACTTCTACAATCAATACATTTATTGTTTCATCCAAGTTGTCCTTTCTCTTTATTCCTTGTTAAACCCTCTTTTGTTTTTACTCTTTCATGCTGTCTTTTAGAATTTCTCCTTGAGACTTTTCTTAAAAGTATCAGGAAGATAAGACTCAACTAACAGTTATTAACACTATACTAAAAGACTTTTAACCCTTAAAGTGCTATAACTAACTTCATGCTTATACAAACAGGTTATATCACAGGCCAACCGCCAAGTAATTGGCGGCTGACCTGTGATCTAAACTGTTTACTACTCTGAGTATCTTTCCTCATCAAAATCAGATATTCAAGGTTTTGAAAAGCAGACAACACACAAATCTATTTTTAGAAATTACCCAGCATTCAAAGGGTTAATGTCAATGTCTTTTATCTCAAATTCCACAGCTGCACCTTTTTTTATATATAAAATTATTTTTTAGGTTTCCCTCAACCCCAGGTTGTTGATGCCTATTTGAATCCAGTTGTCGATAATTCATCTGAGAAGCTTACCTGGGGAACACCAGACCTAGAGCAACTCAGACAATATCCTTTTATATGTACCTGTTTATGATCTTATTGAGAAAGTTTGCCATCACTGATATGGTAGAGTGTCAGCCTGTGTCTGAAAGGTTTATATCACATGAAAAAGCAATTTATACTGGTGTTTGTAATTGTCTCCCTCCATTTCATTCTAGGCACTTGGGCATGTGAATACAAGTGCTAGCTACTGATGAAAAACAGTGTTGTAATTGTATGGATCAAGGATATGTAGCAACCCAACTGAATATGTGCTTTATGAGTGACTTTTTATCACTAACAGGGTCCTGCTTGGCCTGGTGGTTAAGATGGTGGTCTTTGAACTGGTCATGATTGGTTTGGTGAGAGTGTCTAGGCAAGACACTTCAGGGCCCTTGTCTGGTACTGGTAAATCAAAAAGGATTAAACTATGCTCTCTTATTTGTAAAGTTGAATATTACCGTTATAAGGTTCTATTTATGTAATTAAAGTCATGTTGTGTACAACAAATTTCCTATTTATTGTTTGTCATCACATATGCTATCTTTGGTCCCTTACTTAGGCATACTTTGATGCTAATGTTATGTATTTCTTTAACAAAAATAACCCTTATCCAATTTGAAAGGTGTTAATAATTCAAAAAGGTTGCACTGAATAATTTGGAAGGTGTGACTGTTTGGCTTTACAGTGATGATGTTTTCCTTTACTTGTAAACATTTGCTATAGAAAAGCTGGGTTGGACAAAAGAGAAAGTTGATGAGACACTTCAACCTGTGTTGAAAAGAATCAATGATAAACAGGTACTTTGTTTATGTATGATGTTAAATTGAGGGTTCAATGCAATACTATAGTAAGTGCTTCTTCATGTTCACAGATGGGAACATTTGGAAGTTGAGATAAAATGTTGAAACAATACAGTTATTGTTTTGTTGCATGGTTCAGGGGCGAAACATCCATGACGGAGGGATTCCACGCTGAAGATGATTGTCGATTTGCATTCTCAAACCACCTCACTCACATTGCTTAAGACTGTTTCATACTCAACAATTACAACTAGCTTTTGAAAGCATAAAAAACTTTTTCTTTCTAAATTTTTATTATAAATGTTGAACATTTTGTCCTTCAAAGAACTGTTTTTATATACTTACTTATTCTTATTGTATTTTTTTTTTTAAGGGTTTTACATCACATCAACATTATTTCAGTTATGTAGCGATGCCCGACTATTAATGATGGAGGAAGACCCCATACTCAACTGCCCGTAAGAGCTAGTTAAGGTGGGTAGAACCATCGGCATTCCGTAAGTCAGTCGGGAGACTGCCTCTCATGAAAATCCATATCCCTCTCAGGATTTGAACCCACACGGAGAGGGGCCATATGATTTCAAGTTCTGTACTCTAACCACTAGGCCACGGAGGCCCCTCTTATTGTAGTACTAAACTTTGATTGATTAACCAACATTTATTTTATATAAATATGCTTTCTACCTGTTTCAGAACCAGATGCGGATAAGTGCTTATTTCCAGCCAGAGACACATATGCAGCCTGCAAAGATGAAAAGTAAACGACTTCAGAATGTTGTCACAAAATTTCTAAACCCAGATGCAGCTATAGACATAAATACAACAGATAATGTGGACAAGACTATAGCCAAAGCTAAGTCAGAAAAACAAAAACGAAGAAAATTTTCAAAGAAAAGTGACAACATTGTGGAAGAGATTGAGAGTATTTCTGATGAGTTGAATGAAGATATGGAGGATCCTGATAAATCTGATACCATTGAATCAGGGAGCAAGATCAAAAAGGCAAAAGACGGAAAGGTGACTAAAACTAGAAAAGGGAAACAAATGAAAAATAAGGTTACCAAAGATAGTGTAACAGATACTAAGAGCACAGAAAAGCGTAAAATGAGAGTGAAGGCACCAAGTGTGCAGTATGTTGAAGACAGTGAAACTTCAGGAAATACTGAGAGTGATTCAGCCTCAGATTCGGAAGAAGACAACAGTAGTGATGGGGGTGTTGTTGAGACTAGTCTTAATGTATCAGAGATTCTTGGTATGAATATTGGGCCAAACTTACAACAATGTGCCAAGAAAGACAAGGAAGCTGCTGAAGGGGGGAAGGTGTTTGTATCTGGATTAAATCTGGATGAAATACTGAATCTTAAATCTGATGACACAATGGATGAAAATATGTTAGAAAGATGGGACTCTGGTATACAAAATAATGACTCAGAATCAGAAACAACTGTTGGAGACCACAGATTACAGGAAGCAGTTGCACAAGTTTGTCTTGATGAAGATGATTCTGATTACACAAATGAAGGAGGATTCTGTAAAGACAATTCTGATGATGATCACAAGGAAGCTGATGAAGATAAAGAAATCATTGGTGCTGTATTACAAACAAGAATGGATACTAGACGTGTTTCAGGAAAAAGGAACATTTCTGAACCTGTGGATGAACCTCAGGAAGACAAGAGGCCAAAACGACAAACCAGAAGTTCAAAACTTTTATCAGATACTTCTACTGTGAATAAGATACCAGCACGGAATAGAAATCTGATGAATAGTAAAGTATTAGACGATGGAAAATTAAAAGGACATGGAAATAAAAGCATTAGGAATACTCATGAAAAAAATAAAACATATGATAAAGCCCAATCATTAGGAATTGATAAGTCTGAAAAACAAGATGACGTCATAAATTCAGGAATTAAAGACTGTGAAGATTTAGATGAACCTCCAGTAAGCAATGTTGATGTAAAGAAAGAAGTTCCTGTTTATGCAAGTAATCCATTGAAAAGGCTAGCAACAGGTGTTCCCTGGGAACACAGGTCTACCAAGAGAGGACGACTCACTAAGGGTTCTGGCAAAGGCAAAGCTATGCATGTAGAGCCTAAAGAAAAACTACAAAGAAAGAAAGAAACTGGAAAACAAACCAGAAAGGCGATTGGCGTTGTTAATCTATCAGAAAGCTCATCTGACTCGAATTGAAAGGTTGATCATAAATGTATGGTGATTTGCCTTGGTTTTTTTTTTTAATCCAACAGCATAAATATTTCGGTTATCTTGTGATATCCGGCTTATGATATAAGAACCTTAGCTTAACTTACCTGAAAGCCAAGAGATTATTAGCGCAAGATTACTTCCCTTTGCTAATCTGTAGTACATCTCACCTGGAAGAATGGGAGATTAATTGCATCCAACATTTTGATATAGTGACTTTTGACACAATTATGTTTTTCACAGAGCAGAGCTATACATTAGATCCCTATCAAAACTAACAAAATAAAATTCGTGAAATTAGATATAAACTACTGTATGATAAAGACAAAGTGTACATGAAATAATCAGGGAATTAACTTAAATATGCAGAAGAATGAATTTTGTATACAAAAACAATGAATGAAATCTTTTATTGAGATGTAATTGATAAATACTATTTATGTTCAACAGCATTGTATATATATATATATATATAATTGTTTTTCTGTCAATATACTTTTATATGCTGAGGAAAAATAAATGCAATGAACAGAAGATTATGTACTAGAGACATTTTTTATTTTCCGCTGATTTTGTTAATTTATTTTTGATTCTTAATAAACACAACTTCTATCTAAATACATATTTAACATCGTTATTTCTGCTTCCTTGATTTGTAATTATTTCTAGTGTCGAATATGTACACAATTTCCATCGCAAGGTTGGTGCTGCTTTCGACAGCTTCACACCCTTGTGCCTTGATGCCAACGCCTTATTTCAGTACCAGAACATCTTATCTAAAATCTTAGATTTTCCAAAAGATTCAATTTCAATAATAAGTTACAGCTTTCATTATAATCTTAACAAAAAAGTCCTTAAGATGAGCATGGAAATTCAAAATCCGTTTTTTATTATTTAGTTCAAAGACATAAACAATATATAGTAATGAATAATGTTTTTTGTTCATTTATTTAGTCAAACACGTGATTAAGGGGTGCATTTCTTGTAAGGTGTGATATCGAACCTAATGCACTAGAGTTACTGGCATATTCAAAGAAACAGCACTTTATGTATAACTATAACTGTTCAACCCAAACTTGGGTTACCCAACTCGAGTTATTTCAAAATGTGATGAAATTGGAAAGTAATCTTCTGATATGGAAATTTCTCCTTTTCCCACACTGTTTTCTAAAGTCGTCTGCAACAAAGTGGTCAAATGTCGTTATTGTTGGGGAAAGGGTTAAGACTGATTTATTTTACATCGATTGTGACGGAAGCTCGAAGCTTATTAAATCCACTCTCGATGGTTTACCATTAACTCACCTTAAGGATGCTACAGTAGATACATAAAGAAAACATTGTCGCAAAAAGGACAAGCGTGCGTGATGTGCAATGTGTCATTAGCTGGATGGTTAAGTTGGATGACTTGGAATTCAGGGATCCCATGTTTGAGCACAACCTGCACCGCTAGTTACGTAAGACTGTATCTGACAATGTACTTTGAATCTTATATCGTCTGAATCCCAACAAAGTCGTGATATAACTTGGTGGGGTAATCAGAACAGGAGGCCCTAATGACAGAAGCTTCGTCTGCGCATTACAGTATTCCTGTTTCAACCCAGTCGTTGACATCGGGCCTTCTGAGCCAGTGTGGCAAAGTCAAATGAACGGACAAGGGAGTTTGTTACTAAACCTTACTATGTAATGATTATACGGACAAATGCAAATGACGATTTGGCATTCATGGACAAGTAAATCAAAATCTGATTTCGCCACCGATTCTAACTGAATCCATAGAACACTTATATAGAGTATGTTAAAACAATGTTGTAAAATGTTGCAGTGTTTTTCTTTCATGGTCCATTGAAGAACCTTCAAACTATTATATCATGGGGTTTTGGCAACATAAGATTGGCCATACTCTTCTGGATTTCATATGATCGGTCTCTTGAGACAGGTCCGTATTAACTCGGATGACCCAAGCTGTAACTGTGTAACATGTCTAGATTATTCATACATGTACGTCCTAGCTCCGGCTGTGAATATCAGACGTCATTGTGTAAAAGCAGTGCGGTGGCGGTCTTGAACCCATTTTGAAGTAATAACGACATTTGACCAGTTTGTTTCAGACGACTCTGGAAAGCATTTTGGGAGAAGGAATTGTTGCTCTTAACGAGCATTTTTTCCTTGTCCCATAATGCTTTCTGCCCTATGATATCAGAAGATTATTTTTAATTCCATCACATTTTGAAATGTCGTCTGCAAACTCTTTCAATTTGAGACAGTCGCATATTCAAATTGGGTAAAGTGTTCAGGTAGAACACCAATAATCCGCCATTTTGAAAATATTTCTTTCGTTGGAATAATTCGGTAATTCTCGGTATGCATCGGTCAGGACCGGAACTATTCACATTTTTCACCGAGAACGTTTAACTCGGTTGATCCAAGTTGTAACTGTTTTACAATGAAATATCTACGTCTGGATCATTCGGTCTAGAGAACGACCGAAGTAATCCGACGAAAGAATAAGTTTCAAAATGGCGGATTATCGGTATTCTACCTTAAGACAGGTCTGACTGTGAATACCAGTCGGCATTGTGTCAAGTAGAGGTGGTCTTAATTCGTTAGTTTATCATGAGACGTCTGTTATAAGTAAACAGTTAAAATGTTTTCGTGTTTATCCGCGCCGGTATTTAGAACATTGTTAGACATATGTAACACAATTGTCTGGATAGACGCGGAGTCGTCAACAAGGGATTAATCTTTATAAATTATGTGAGATAATCCATAGCCACTCCGCCTTATAAGCCGCTACTTCATACAAACCGCGTTCACCCTTAGAATGCTGTGTAAGTTTCTAAAAGTAGATGTTTGTGTCGTCTGCTTTCCAAAACCTTACATATCTGCTTAATTCTGATGAGGGAACATACTCAGAGTAGCAAATTTACTTGGCGGCTGGCCTGGATCTAACCTGTTTGCAGAAGCATGAAGTTGGTTCCAGCTCAATAAGGGCTAAACACTTTTCCAGCAGACGATATAGTCAATCGTTTAAACCCACAGAAGGAAACTGTTTCTAAATCATAGTTCATTCCCGGAATGAATTGTGTTTGGTTGAACAATTACATGTATACAATGCAAAAGACGTGTGTCCCTTTGTCAAATGTTTTTGATCGTTTGTTGCCGATTTGACAGACTAAGAGAAAAGGTAAACAATTATAGGACAATGTAGAGCCCCGACCATACCTTCAACCCTTTCCAAAAAAAAAAAATTTCGACTGTCCCAAATTGAAAGAGTCTGGAGACGACATTTCAAAGTGTGCTTGAATTGGGAAATAATCGTCTGATAGGGCAGAAAACATTGTGGGAAAAGGAAGAATTGCTAGTTACGAGCAATGTTTTCTAAAGTCGTTTTCATCAAAGTGGTCAAATGTCGTTATTGTTTGGGAAAGGGTTAACACAGGCTTATCGCATCAAAACTGTTTGTTCTTATATTATAAATGTAGGAACGGTGTCGAGGGACGCTTTACAAAGCATAATCAAAGTTCATCGGGTTTATCCAATGAAAAAGTGTATTACTCAGCTCACGGAAATACCCGAGGTGTTACGGTTGTACAAACCACAATGAAAACGGTAATCGGAAGTTGTTCATCTGGTATGGCGCGTATTAATGGTTAAAACAAGAAAATACTTCAACAAATTAAATGATTGCAATGTTTAGTGCGTAGAAGACAATACAAATAAATGCATGTGTTTGTTTGTATGGTGTTGAACGCACTATCAACATTTGTTCAGTTATATAACGGCTTTCTTGGATCCACAAGTACTAGGCTATGGCTCTGAAGTGACTTGTCAAAGGTTACTCCCACGTAGGACTCAAACCTGGGACTCCCGAGTTCTAAGTCTGCCAACTTAACCACTAGGCAACGCCGGACCATAGAAAGACATACATATCGGCTTTCACTCATTACCATACAATAACGTCATTCAACCACTTTGTTGCAGACGACTCTGGAAAGCATTGTGGAAAAAGGAGAAATTGCTCTTAACGAGCAATTTCTCTTTTTTCCCACAATGTTTTCTGCTCTATCAGAAGATCATTTTTCTCCATTTTATCTCATTTTGAAAAGTCCTCTGCAAACTCTTTCAATTTCGGACAGTCGAAAAGTTGGCGTTTGGTAATTGGTTAAGCCAACAATGTTACTTATAGCTGTCGTTTGTTATAAAATAGCTTGCGAGGTAACACTTTTTATAAAGTGATCATCGGGTTCCCTATACCAGTTAGGGTTGAGAATGACAAGGAGTGACTATCAGCATTCCGTTAGTCGGTCAGGAGACTTTCTCTCATGAAAATCTAACTGCATACTGAAGCAGAAAATTAACGCCATCCCAGCTTTAAAACAATTATCCTGTGTTGTTTGATGTGTACGGTCTTAAGTGAAAACAATAACAGGCACGCATTTATGTGATATGATAAAACAACATTTGCCATTTTAAACTGGATTGAAATCATTGAGACAAAAGGGACAACTATTTGTAACGAGTAATTCCACATTGTTCAGAGATATGCTTATATGTTCTGTTATAAAAACGTAATAACGGGCCCATGTGAGACAAAGTATAAAACACGTGATCTATGTAATCTGTACTTTTCGACTCGTTTAGGGATTATGAACGGCGAATTAGGCTAAGTGATTTAATTATGGCAATTGCACTTTAATAAATCCTTCATTAAGCTCGATTAGCGATTAAACGGTTTATCATTCTTCCAAGAACGAGTAAACAAGTTTCGATGCATGAACAAAAAGGGCATACGTTTACCTGTAAAATTACTTTGCGACTGGCCTGGATCTAACCTGTTTGCAAATGGATGAAGACGGTCCAAGCGCTATAAGGGTTTAAAAGATCTTCAAATTCAGATAAGGACGAACTAGCTTCCCTGTAAGTTTCAACAGCGGATGGGCCAGATCCCGATCACAATCACAACAGGATAGCATTGGTCTGAATCCAGGAAAATCCTGGTGTAACAAGAAAATAAATATTGAATACGGTGTCAAACTGCAATTACACAAGTTACCATGTCGCCTGTCTTCTCCATAATATGGGCTGTTTCCCTGTTGACGCATTTCCCAATTTGTAGGATAGAGTGAACGGGTTACTGAGTACCAGTCTATATGCTGTAAATACTGCGACAAGCCATTATTGTTGATCTCGGCGCTTTGATAGAAATGGTAACATATTCTTCTTTACGGTGCATTATCATTGATCCGAATCGAAAGCAATAGAAAACGACTTATATGATGAAAAATTACTTTCTAACATTAACAATTTATTCTTGAATAGACTCACTCACAGATGTGTGCTCTCGAAGTTATAAACATTAAAACATCAATATTTACAATACTTGTCACTAAACCGTAAACCAATTTCAAAATATTTACTTGTAAGTTGCCTAAGTCTCGTGTTTTCGTTAAATAATCGGAAGTGAGCTTTCGCACCTGACAGCTCGACTATGGGAAAACCGGGTTTATTGATAGAAACAGGAATTCATTCTCGCACTTCATGCTAAAGTCACGTGACAAGAGCGATTAAACGTTTAAAAAAAGCACGTGACAGTGCTATCTTTAAATACCACCTCAAATTCTAGGTTAAGATCGTTGTTTTCCTAAAAACCCGTTTAAACCTTGAAATACCTGCATATAAATATCTTTTCTGTACGGTTATGAAGCGGGTTTGAAAATTCTCAATAATTTTGTCTTATATTACTCATTTTATCGATAAAAGACAATTTATTTTCAAACAAGTTAAAATCCCAATATGTGAGTTAGTCCTCTTAACCCTGAACCCTTATGGTGTTGGAACCTACCTCATGCTTATGCAAACAGGTTATATCCATGCCAGCCACCAAGTAAATTGGCGGCTGCCCTGTGTTTGCTACTCTGAGTATCTTACCTCGTCGAAATTAAGCAGATATTTAAGGTTTTGAAGAGCAGACGACAAAAACATCTATGTTTAGAAAATTACCCAGCATTCTAAGGGTTAAGCCACAGTTATGTTCAAACCTTCTGAAGCAGTTACACCAAAAAATGATATCATAGAGTAAAGGGTAAAAAATGGGTTAACCCTTTCCCAAACAAGAAATGTTCGACTGTCCCAAATTGAAAGAGTTTGCAGACGAAATTTCAAAATGTGATGTAATTGAAAAATATTCTTCAGAAAGAGCAGAAAATCTTGTGGGAAAAAGAAAAATTGCTCGTCACGAGCAATTTCTCATTTTCCCACAATGTTTCCTTAAGTTTGCAACAAAGTGGTCAAATGTCGTTATTGTTTGGGAAAGGGTTAAAGATGTGTATAAACAGTTTTAATTATACCAAGCCATATTATCGGAACTCTTTCTAAATACGCTAGTGTGAACTCTTTAAGTGCAATATCGAATTTTATTGGCACGATAATTCGATTTAGAAAAATATTGCTTTATTTTTATCAAAACACAAAGGGTATGTCTTTAAACAAAATAAATAAGATGACCAATAGTGTATCGGGATCTATTGTTGTTGTTTTGTCCACGGTGGACGTATCTGCGTTAAAGATAGGGGGGCTGACAAAACAATTTGACTAACTTTACTCGTGGTTTTTGATTCACGATACTTTTTGCTCGGAATTTCCAGATTCCGACATGTTCAAAGCTGTCTTTTGTAGAGCGGTATGTGTAAAGTTTAATGAGATGTAATTAAATATAATATTACATCACCAGATTATGTTGAAAAGGGATTGACATTCTTCAACGATTCTTTGACAAAATCGACGATATTAAAATAATCAACAACAAAATATGTTTTAGAGAAGAAATACATCAATAAAAATGGACACTTGATTAGGTCTCACCAAAATGTAGCCATAAGCAATTTTGTTTTCTTTATTGACTGTATCCCAGCTTAACCCTATCCTGTCCTATCCGCTTTTGGTATGCTCCAGCTGTTAAGCCAGCCGTCACGTTACTATATTTGTAATACTGTTAGGTAATATTAAAATTTATGCTATTAAAAGGGATTGAAGAGAGTGCGACATTCTTTAATAATCAATACGAGTATGTTCCAAAGAGTATCAACAACATAGTGTTCAGGAAAGAAAAAGGGGAACTAGCCAGTGGAATTTGAAAGTTATGCTTTACCTCCCAAAGCAATAGCCAGATATAAACCAGTGTATTATCACGACTTGTATCAAAAGGGTTATATACTAATTAAAGACATCCTTAACAAAAATCGCACCTTTAAAACTATAGATGAGATTAATTCGGGAACAGGCAAAAATTTAAATTTTATACATTACTATAGTTTAGGAAATGCAGTAACATCCTTTTTGAACACTACTACAGCCAATAAGAATTTTAAGATACTTAAAAAAAATCATAACCCCTCCATAAACTGTTATTTTTACCCAATTTTAACTAGTCCAGACATATATAAACATGTCTATGGGATACTTAGTAAAATAATGAAGTACCAAAAAGTCAAACAAAATGGAATTCTATCTTCCCTAATTTAAACAAAGACTGGAAGAAAATATACACCAGGCCTTTTCGCATTACTAAAGATACATATGTACAATGGATGAAGATAAGAATTTTACATAGGATACTCCCAACAAACCAATTACTATATAAAATGAAGATTAAAGATAGCCAAACATGCACCTTCTGTCGCACATGTGACGAAACATTACAACACCTATTCTATGATTGTACATGTATACACGTTAAACCCTTGATATTACATGTAATAAATACATTAAATGGAACATACCAGAACCTTCACGTAACAAACGATGATGTATTGCTAGGAATATGTAATAATAACCCCACAATTAACCTTCTTTTTCTATATTTTAAATGTTTTGTATACACATGCAAATTGAAAAATGTCATACCATCTATTATAGGTCTTCAGCACAGTCTGCAATTTGCCTGGGATATTTATAAGGAAACCAGTTTAATTCTTTCAGAAAATGAAAACTGGACAGCTGTAAGATATATGATACAGAGCCATCCATAACTTTCACTGCCCGCATTTAACCTAGATTTCCATGTAAATCATGTACCTTTTTGTATTTTCTACTTTATACGGCCATTCTTTTTTTTTCTTTTATAATTCTTTCGTGTATGTTTTTCTTCACTCCCCCTCGATGAACCATTGTTATAATGAGCCTTTAAGCATAATCTAAACCGGCAAAACTAGGATACATGTATTTGAAGTTGGAAATAAGTCTTAGCAAAAATGCGGCTCTTATTTCCAAATTCTAAGTGAAGTACAGAGATGGGGGAAAGTAACACTACGTTCATTTATTCTAGTTTAATAAGTTAATTAGTCTAGTGGTTAAGCGATTTTATGTACCGTGTGGAGAAGGATGGTCACGACCTTCACATACCTATGAACGTGGATAATAAGGAATTAAAAAAAAATAGTCAGATATAATTGCGTTTCCTTTTTTGTTTTGTCTGTATGCCAATTGTCCCCTCCAGCTTGATCTGGCCCTTGCCCAAATAGAAAATTTGGCTGAGGAGTCAGCCATCATATCACAATGAAAAATATTTTGTTTGTACGTTTTAAAAACCCATCAAAATCAATAAGACAACGATATATTTTCAAATTTTAATATCATTTGCACATGCTATTAAAACGTTCACCATTCAATTGGCTGAGATAAGAAAACCTTTCTGACTATTACACCGCACCCTTTTGTCCAGTCGGTATTTAACCCATTTACAAACAATAACGACATTTGACCACTTTGTTGCAGACGACTCTGGAAAACTTTGTGGGAAAAGAAGAAATTGCTCGTAATGATTAATTTTTCCTTTTCCCACAATGTCTTTTATCATATCAGAAGATTATTTTTCAAATTCATCGCATTTTGAAATGTCGTCTGCAAACTCTTTCAATTTGGGACAGTCGAAAATTTGGCGTTTGGTAAAGGGTTAATAACCATTTAAATCCGACTGACCGCAGTTTTATTGCGGTCCAGGATATAAGCTGTGTATACTTATTGCCATTATAATCATATAAGTTGTAAACGAGGGTTGGAATAAATGATTGGCTAGTTTTATATATTACAATGAAAATGTTTTGAATGAATGTGGATTTTATATATCAACATCCAGGTAAACAATCCTTTAAAAAAAACTTTCTGAATTTAAATAAATTCAATCAGTCGTCTATGATTAAAAAAGGGAAATTATTGATGAAAGTTTGAAAATGCCAATTAACAATAATAGATATTCAATAAAATCAATTATCACAAAAGAAGCTTTTCTTCGCTCGTTATACCATTTGAATGAATGTAAGCTAGCAGACCTATTAAATTACTCGTCTTCGCGTTTCTTTGTTAGAACGAAAATTGACGCATATATGATATGAAACAGCTTCTGCTGCTCGAAATAAAGAATTTATTCTTTTGACACAAAGTTGCTATCCAATCCCATACATAACTTTTTAGGTTTATGCAACTCTATTTTACCTACTGAAGGTTTCAATTTGAACAGGTTCAAAATACGGTTAATAGATAAACAGACTAGTATTGTTAGACTGGCTTTTGCTTATATTCTGACCAGGATTGTAAGAGTAGCATATGCCTTACCATTAATTCAATACAATCTAGTTGCAAGCCGAACATTTGCTTTTCGATACGCTCACGTTTCAATCTGTCCATATGACACTTTAACAATGGCATAAACAAGAGTAAGGAGATGAAAAACATTCAAGGGAGCGAGTTCAACGAGACCACAAGAAACATCCAGGTGGTCCGGGCTATTTTTGAGACTCTTCCACAGCGTTGATCAATATGTTAACGAGGGATGATGATCAAACGTGGAGGATAGTGGTCCAGAGGTAAAGCGTCGGCCTCGGGACACGAATGTCGTGGGTTCGAATCTCGTGATAAGCGGGGTCCGCCATGCGACCTTTCATTAAAGCACATTTGGTGTGATTACTGGTTATGTATCCAGGAAGCATAATCGAGAGTGATTTATCTAAGTTTTAAATACTTTTTTGACAAACGATTTGAAATAAATAAGTTTATTCTAATGGAGACTCTCAGAAAGTCTACTTCGTGATCAACGATTTCGAATACTTTTATTAGAGCTGTACTAACCAAAGTCAAAAGTATCATAGTCTCCGATTTTTTAACTTAAAATATAACAAACAATAATAAATTATGAATTACCAATGAATCTCTCTTCTTATTTAGTGCAAAGTGTTTTCTTTTTATGCAATGACAGTCTCCACCTGTTCCTCCTGCAAATTCTTACTTTGGTAGAAGCTATGATAAATGACCATCGGCTCCGAAACCTTTCATCGGGAAAACTTGGGTTTCTCTATAGAAGTTTTTGACGAGGCCCTTAGAATGTAATTTTATCGTCTGCTTTCCAAAACCTTAGATATATGCTCAATTTTGTAGAGGATAGATACTCAGCGTAGCAGACAGGTTTGATCACAGGCAAGTCTGCCAATTTATTTAGCGGCTGGCCTGTGAGCTAACATGTTTGCAAAAGCATGAAATCGATTCCAGTTTAATTGGATTATGAAATTACACGCCGTAATCACAAAGACACTTATAGAGCATGTTTATGCATTTTTACAAAGGACATACATTTGTTCTAAACTGGATTATAACGCACCATCGCAGGAAACCATTGGTGCGTCATTGAACTTTGGCACAACTGAATTCCGTTTTCCTCTCACAGCATATCTAGTATTTATTATTCTTGTTTTTTTACAGAATCCCCACACCTTTGTTAAATAGAGACACCATGACTCATTCTCAGGTAGGTTTTAACTCGTCAAACTATTCTATATAATCGGGACTAAAAGGTACAAAGTACAGAACATGTTTAGTTTGATAAATGAAAGTGCCAAGTTAACTGAAAAAAATATATCAGAATGTTTGCTTGAGTTGGGAAGTGCTAATGGGTTCTATCTCAAATCAAAAAGAAAGTGTTGTCCTTTTACACTTCATAATTGATAATTATCATATTTTCTTGCTGTTGTTAGGATCAACAACAAATCGTCATATACAAACTGAACTGTATGTACATGTGTTCAGAATCGGCCCCTTTCTACCGAGACATCTCTTTTACAGGCTCTAAACAACACAGCGGTAGACATGTTTACTGTGGATAGACTGGTCCTCGTACGGGACGCAGTTATTGACGTGTTCGACGTATTCCAGGGCCTCCTCGAGAAACCAGTCTATAATTATAACAACCTCAAGAACCGATTGGAGGCAATCGTAAGTGGTCACGTGATAGACTGAATTCGTTTTGAAAAATTTCCCGTCATTGGTAACAGACTTAACTATTCAATAGAATAGTTGAAAAATTATAGTGTCAAATGAAAAACAGCGACATTCGAATAGATATATGAAAATATAAACAATGGTGTGACAATTCTAGACGATATTTGAAGAACTGTACGATATACGAGGGTTGGTAGGGAAGTTCGTGGACTGGTACTAGAAAAAAGATACTCAGCAGTATACATGTATAAGAAGTATATAATCATACAATTTTATCTATTATCTCAATAATGTATCAATTTCATGAATGTGTGATTAACATTTAAACAAATATAACATAAAACAATAATGCGGTAGTGCATACCCGGAGCACGGCAGCGTACAAAATGCGACGTCATGATAACGTCAAGATAAAGTTAAATGTATTTTCAAACCTTTCCCGTGTAGTCAGCGGGTGTTTGAATGCATTTTATGTGTCTTTGTACCCATTTATTGTTGACAACAAGGTACCAGTAACTGTCGTAAGATTTTTCCAGATTTTGAGTTTATGCCCATTTGGAATTGGGTGTTGAAGAATCATGCTTCCCGGTCCATGAAAAACATAATAAACAAATGTTTCCAATCACTTTTCTGCACTTTTGCCTTTTTCGGGGAGGAGTTCTTGGGGTTTTCCATATACAGGACTGTGTTTTAGTCTCTGAATCGAAATGCCATAGTCATGTCCCGTTCGTTGTTTTTTATGCGATCAAGAATCCTTCACCTTCGCGTTTGTTTTGTTTGATAAACATTTCCGAGCAGCGAATCCTGGCTTCCCGTTCATAGTCCTTCAATAGTCGCGGAACACAACGTGCGCACACGTTTTACATTCCTTATACAACATTTGAAATATCATGTATAGTTGGATGGGAAACACCTTGCAAGTATAAATGTACTTCCGTACGCTAAACCTCTCAAAGTGTGACTTCTCTCATTGTAAAACCAAGTATTTTACTTTGTCTTTGATAGAACATTTAAGTACCGGTGGATGACCACATAGTTCATCATCTTCTATTGAATCTCTCCTTAAACTGTTTATACCATTTGAATGCTAGTGATCTGCTACATTTCTAAATAGTGCTGGAGCTCTTTAACGTGTCAAACGTCTCAGTTGGTGTCCGATCAAGACCAACGCAAAATTTAACAACTGACCTTAATTCAACGTCGCCAGTTGACGTCATGGTTTCTTTAGTTTAAATTACGACCGCAGTGATGAAAATCCTTGTAACTTTCGAATGCGGAACCGGACTTACATCACTATTTCAGGTCATGACGTCAGAGGCACAATATCACAGCAAACGAATTAGCAGACATTTGCACAGGCGTGAACATTTTCTATTGAGTGATAAGTCAAAATGAAAAAATTTGAATAACATGCAATTTTTGACGTGCTCCGGGTGCGTCGACCCACGTTACAATGGGAACTGATAATTCGGCAAATAATAGACAAAACTTAACTGAACACCTGCTCTTGGTTGACAAAGAGTTATACAGCGTTTAATGAAGATTTCAATGATTTATGACAGATAGTAAAAAAATATGATAACAGTCCACGAACTTCCCTACCAACCCGCGTACTATGTTTTGCAGCCAGTACTCCGCAACTCTGGAATTCGTTACCGGCAGAACTAAGAGAGTCCAGTAGTTTCGCATATTTTAAAAAAACTGTTAAAGACATACCTATTTGTCCAACTGTATAGTGGTCAGTAAAACACCATTGTGTTTCAAAGATTTCTACTACATGGATGAACAATCATACTGATGATACTTTTAAGCCCTTGTATGTTTTTACATTGTTCTTGTTTATATTTTAGGTTTTATACTTAAAGATATCCGGTTTTAATGTTATATTATTATATTACTCTATTTTTATGCATAAGTACATGTATGTGCTTTCATTGACTTGTAAAGTACTTTTGAACACATGTCTTATTATGATAAGAGTGCTATATAAATATGGTGTATAATAATAATATCAATAATGATAACAATAGTGATCACAGTGCAATTTTCAACTCGAGTAAATACCTGATCTGAGAAATACAACCCGTACGTAATTGTACGGTTACACTATTGCGGTTGAATCTTATGTTTGTCCACGTTGAGTAGTTTAACGTAGAAGGAGGTGTTGAACATCATTAATCGTTATTTGTTATCGGTAACTTAAACATACTACAGTCAAACTTGTGTTAAGAGGCCAGCCAATGGGACAGAGTAAATTGGCTGTTTAAGACAGGTTGGCTGCTTAACACAAGTTGATGTACACTATAAATCTAACAATGGGACTTTCTGTAGTGGTTGTTTTAGGCAGGTTGGCTGCTTAAAAGGGTGGTTGCTTAACACAAGTTAGACTGTATTCAAATCATAAGATGTATCATAGCTATGTTTTTAATCAAATTGAATTACCATTTATATTTTACACTTAAGTTCCATATTTGTAGATGAAAGTACAATGAAATAAGACCCGAGAAACAATATGACGTCTTCCATATTACTTCAGAGGTGTTTTCATAGGAAAACCCTGATGAGTTCAGATTGTGCAATTTTGTGAAGGTTTAGACCAAGTCTTTGTCAAAATGTCGCCTGTCGCAATGTTGATATGGTAGAAAGTTCGCAATATTGACAAAAAATAATATACATCGTTGGCCTAATTCACTTCCTTTCGGTGTTAACGTATTCACTACATGAATCGGTCTTTGAATAAATATCTATTTAGTAAGAAACTATGAATAGGCGGGCAGTGTTGTTGCAAGATGATGTTGAGACTATCACCTAGATATATTGTTGGGACGGTATTCAAGGTATAGTCAAAATACTTGAGCTGTGACATAATATGGACTGTTATCTATACAACCTTCATGAGAGGCAGTCTACCGAATGATTTACAGAATGCCGATGGTTCTACCCGCCTTGACCAGCCCATAGTGGCAGAACCGTATGGTGTCTTGTCCATCATTTTATGAATCGGGCGTTGCAACGTAAGTGAAATGCTGTTTATAGATATACTAACTGAAAAATAAACGAAGCATTGGACTTGGGTTTTGTGCATAGTAGGAGAGTTCAAACTTGACACTCATAATGGGTAATTTTCTAAAAATATATTGTTGTGTCGTCTACTTTCCAAATCCTTAAATATCTGCTTAATTTTGATGAGGAAAGATACCCAGAGTAGCAAACAGGTTAGATCACAGGCCAGTTGCTAATTCACTTGGTGGCTGGCCTGGATCTAACCTGTTTGCATAAGCATCAAGTCGGTTCCAGCACTATAAGGGTTAAAGTTCGTATGATCTTTCTAACACAGGAGGAGAGTAAATGGGGGAAGATCCGGGCTCGGTTCCTCGATAGCGACCACACGGGCGATTTCACGAAGGAAGAGAAAAACACGGTTATATATCTACTCGTACACTTCTTGTTGGAGGTGGATAGGTGTAAGGCGGCCATTGTCAATAAACTAGAGGTACGGCGGATTGATACAAACTAACTCATACACCTTGTGTGGGAATTTACGACTGACATAAAGTAAAAGCAGTGGAAGACGACAATGATTTGCAAAAATGGTCAATTATAATCAATAATTTAAATATTTATTGTCTTCAACTGAAAATTAATTTGTTGTCAGAATAACTCGGGCTTTGTATAGATGTGCTTATGTTGCCTGCTGAACGTTCTATGTAACCAGGTAAATAGGCCAATAGAACCATGCAATTATATTATCATAACTATATTAGATAGATATACTATAGTAGTTAGTTAGTAAAGCAACAATTCTCTTTCAAGTCTTTAGCAATTATTAAAATGATATCTTCTTTAGATTGACATTTATGCAAAGTACTTTGTTATCAGCACATGGGAAATGTTTACAAAAGAAGAACATATGATGGTTGTGCTTTGGAAACATTTTTAAGAAAAGGAGAAATTCCTCTTCACGAGTTTTTTCTTCTTTTCCCACAATGTTTTCTGACCTATCAGAAGATTATTTTTCGATTTGAAATGTCGCCTGCAGACTTTCAATTTGGAGCAGTCGGACATCTTGCGTTTGACAAAAGTTTAAACGCATACGCCGCAAGAACTAACATTACATTCTTCTTTAATGTTAAAGGCATGTTTTTCCTTTGTCGTGATTGCTTGTCCTTACTGTTCTTTCCAGTACTCGTTTGTTGAGCATCCTTGCGAATATTACTTCGAGATTGACTTATACGAATTTCTTTGACTTAAAAGAGTAGTTAGTCTACGTATGATAGCATATCGATGATTCAATGTAAGACGAGAGTAAGTCCTTGACCAAAAGCGAAGGAATTACAGTAGTGTTGCAATGATCTCGCAAAATAACGCTATATTTACAGAAAAAAGACTCGGAGACTCTTGCGGCGGAAAGTAGAGTGAGAGAACATGAGGGTAAGCATGTATCAGTAGTATCCCCTTTCTGCAGAAACCGATATCGAAAAACAAACTATCTCTAGAACACCTTCAAAGATCACCAAATATATGGATATCTATAAGAGTGTTGTCAATTAATGAATCTAAAAATATCGACATAAAACAAATGGTTTGATCATAGGATGGGTCATTTTGTTGTAGTGAATTGCATGATGGTCAAAATTGAGCGTGTTTGCTTTCATATATCGAATATGAAAAGCGGCCTCAATTTCGTGTAAACATGTCAATCGGACATTTCATGACACTTTAAAGATTTGTTGGCAAAATATGAATATATGAAGCATTGAATATATATACATGTATATATAGCCGTATCTTAATTGTTTACTAGATTCCTTTCATGTGCTTCAGATGGTTTTCATATTTGAGAAACAACGTTCAGACATACTTTGTATTCGTCGTCACCCACGAGTGTACTGGCAATGATCTTCTTTAGCAGCAAAATGATTAAGGACCCATCGTACAGAAAGAAAAATATGCTCAAAACGAGCATTTTCCCCTTGAGCAGTAGTCTTTATTCATTATTCAATTCAATAGGCTTTTTGTCTCTTTAGATTCTTTCATTCTTGATCAGTCGCATTATCGTATATGACGGCATTGGTTGATGCTACGATTAAAGCCATTACGCGGAGACTAGTTTTACTGGATTATCCAATATTGAAATAATTCCAGTAAAACTGCAGGCTGTTGAGGAAGTTGTCCACTCGTCCAAGTTAAGTTATTCTCAGAAATGTTCCGAAAACTCGGGTCTCGTGGCCAAGATTGCCAGTTTACAAGATGTGATCAACGACAAAACCAGGAGAATCACAGAGTAAGTTACACTGTTGTGTAGTCTCAAGAAACGCTGTTTAACCCATTACCAAACAATAACGACATTTGACCGGTTTGTTGCAGACGAGTCTGGAAAACATTGTGGGAAAAGGAGAAATTGCTTCTTACGAGTAATTTCTCCTTTTCCCTCAATGTTTTCTGGCCTATCAGAAGATTTTTTTTTAAATTTCATCACATTCTGAAATGTCGTCTGCAAGTTCTTTAAATTTGGGACAGTCGAAAATTTAGCGTGTGGCAAAGGTTTAATGCAATGGTTGAGTTATATCCTAGCTAGAGTTCATAAACTGATCTTTCTAATGCTATCTACCAGTACAAATGGCCTGCCAATATGACCTTGTATTCGGAAGCCCGTTAATTCAATTCAGCACCAGTTTACATGGTAGAAAACACGAGAAAAACGTTCATGGCATGTTCATTTAAATGTTTGCAAAAGCAAACGGACCCGTGATTTCTTTGACCCTTTGTTCACGTTCGTATATTTACGAACAGAGTTTTATTGCAGATAAAGTACGAGTCAAAATCCCATTCGTGTATTTGAACACAGATTTCTGTTAACCAAATTAAAAAAAGGAACCGATCGTTAAAACTCCCCTGTTTTTATCTCCAATGTTGAATGCACTATAGGATTTATGTTTTTGAATCGGACCCAAATCTCCAAACAAATATTCGAGTAACGAGTTCTGTTGTTGTTTCGTCATTTTGGTTTATCTTCCTTTAGAGTTAATCAATCATGTCTGACAGGATGATGTGTTGTCATTGCTGATTATAGTGAAGGCAAAAACATAAGTAATATCTCATGGAAATCTGGAAATGAAGGTCTTAATGACCGCCCTAATCTTCTCTATCAATAATTATATTACAGTCTGTGTTTATCATCGTATTTGTAGCTTTTCTTAATAAATAATGTTATAAAGGTGTCTAAAAATAATTGGAACCCACCTGCAACCTTCATAATATCTTCCATCGTCAACAGTAGCATCGTTGACAATAGTAATTTTTGATTTCACAGGTTAGAGAAGAGCAGTAATGTAATGTTATGGGAGCGAGAGCAGAAACGTGTATTAAAGGAGTCGGATGATAGGTACGGAATGATTCAGTTTTCTTTGTGAGGTCGGATAAGAAGTAAGAAACTCAAATGTAAGCCGAGCAAGTTGAAATTTGATTCAGTTTTATGTTTGATCGTTCTCGACTATTGAGTAACTCCATGGATAGAGAGCGCTCCATAAATTATAAACACAGAATTATTTTGAATTTTATCTTTTTATTTTGTTTTTGATATAAGAATGTTCAGGTACAAAATAAGACAACTTTATTCATATTGAGCAGAAACATTATTTTGAAGGAGAAAATTTTGCATAAATCAACATTTTCAACAGTTTTTGTGGTAATATACCCATAAACCCTCATTTTCAACGTGTTTCTTTCGTCGGACTACTTCGGTCGTTTTCGGTAAACATCGTACTGGGCTGGAACTATTTGCTTTAAACCAAAAAGTTCCGGCCCAGACCAACGTTTACCGAGAACGACAGAAGTAACCCAACGAAAGAATCGGACAAAAAATGGCGAATAATGGGTATTCTACCTTTATCTACTTGTGCTCCGTCAATCGATTTTTAACTTGTTGATGTTTGATTGTGTTTAATGCCATCTGCTAGGCAACAGTGGTGCAGAGGTAGAGCGTCAGTCTCTTGTACCGGGGTCCCTGGTTCGAATCTCCGTAAGACGAGTTGAATTTCCGGTACTTACCCTCAAGCTGGCGCGATTACTGGTTTAGTCTCCAGGAAGCAGTCATTGGGAGTGGCTTTGAACAAGCTTTAAGTTTCCTTCACAATCGATGTTAAAGAAATATTGTGAATTAATGAAGACGCCTAAACACGAGAATATGTCTTGACTCTTTAATGGGGTTCGTTTTCCAATCACGATTGCTTTCAGAATCACGTCACTTGAGAACGAACTCGCCGAGTTGAAAAGTGGGCGGGAAAACTACAGACGTCGAATGTCGGTAAGTTAGCATGACGTCATCAAACCATAACTTTTCCGAAATGTTTATCCTGTACCGAATCGAACCTGGCATACATGGGTCCACAGTTCGATATCCCGGATTAATAAAGATACCTAGCTGTTCAATGTAGTCATTGCGATACGATTTAGCCATCCTTCATTAAAAGTTAGTAATGATCATGTGGCAAAGTAATCGATGGTTTTGATAAAATAATAAATACTTTTCATTTGATTACGAAATACAGAAAAAGAAATGAAAAGTATTAGCTTCCCTACGAGACACATTCTTTAACCAGGACAGAATTAATGTAGAATACTCGTAATCCGCCATTTTGCAACTCAATATTTTGTCGAATTAGCGCGTTCGTTCTAGGTAGGCATCGGAGCCGCAACTATTCGGCTTTAAATGGCTAATTATGGACATGCGGTATTAAGTGTGGAAAACTCATTCCAGACACAGACCATTATGGTTATGGTCAGTTTGTTTCCAGTGATGATGGATATTTGAACTGTCCCCTTGAAAACTCTGAAATCTGATTGGAAAAGTTATTAACCACAAACCCAAGACAAACCATATATTTAAGCAGTCAGTAAATAACACTAAGTTCGTTTAGTTTCATTTTAAATGTATTGTTGAAAATGAATACTCCTTCGTACGACAATCTTCGCAATGTACGACTCTATTGTAGAACATTGACGAGGGCCACAAGCGTAGTATGATGAAGACCCAGATATTAAACCAGCGATCTCCAGCCCCGACAGAGGGAGACAGTGATGATCTCTGTAGAAAAAACTTCATGTTGGATAAAGTAAGTGGTATACGGAAACCCCATCATTGGTAAAGAAGTAGTAGTAAATATTGCGGTCAAGAAACCGGTGAAGAAAATCATATTCTTAAAGAATACAATGTTAGTGTTATATGACAGCCTATTTGCAGCCAAAACAATGTGTGTAGAAAGAACATTATATTGGACTAAGCATCTGGAAAAGAAAACTTATTAATGGGGAAAAGGAAGTGGTAAGGAAAATTCTATCATAGACAAATTAAGTGGTATATAACATAAGAATAATATTTGGGGAAAGTAAGGTGTATGCTAAGTACAATTTTGAACAAAATGAATGGTATAGAAAATGTAATAATATACGAAATAAGTTGTATGGTAAATCTATTATCGGACAAGTATAGATATATATAATTCCATCAATGGATAAAGTAAGTTTTATCACAACACTATTAGACAAATATTTATAAAGGAAACTGATCATTTAGGCAATTCTCTAAATAATTGTTGTAAACAAAACCTGTTCTTGTAAGGTACTGAGATATGAATTTGGTGTATAAAGATATTGTAAGAAACAAAAGAACAACTGAAATAAAGTGATAATAATAACTGCCTTATGGTAAACGGGCCTTTCTACTGGGACACTGGCTCAAGGTCAAAAATCAATTTAATGTCAATGATTTGATTCAATTATTGCAGCGATATGATTAATATTGTTGAAAATTGGCATATCCATGTAGTAAGATCATGCATTTCAGGACGTTTCGTATTTGGAGAAAGAGTTGTACGATCTACAAACGAACACTGTCGGGGTTTTAGGAGGGATTAAAACGGACTTCCAGTAAGTCGTAGTTAAGGTAGAATACCCATAATCCACCATTTTGAAACGAATCCTTCGTCGGATTACTTCGGTCGTTCTCGGTAAACATCGTTCGATGCCGGACCATTCGGTTAAATGCGAATAGTTCCGGCCCAGAACGATGTAAACCGAGAAGACCGAAGTAATCCGATGAATGAATGAGTTTCAAACTGGTGGATTATGGGTATTCTTCCTTAAAGAACGTTAAAGCTACACCACCTTAATTTCAATGTATTTTAACTTAATTAAACGTGTATTCAACCACCGCCTTTAAACATTAAAAAGAATGTATTTGAAAAGGAAAAACGTTAACAGTCTAACATAAGAAGCAGGTCGTGCAGACGGCTCTTGCCGAAATCATCTACAAGACCGTCACCCTATACTCAGATAGTCCACCCCTTATAATCATTATAACGGGAATCATTGTGTTCTTTGTAGTCGTTTTTGATTTGTCTTTGTCGAGGTTGCCTGATTAAACTTTGACTACATGGCGTTTTCGTTCGACAATGGCATATTTGAATAAGAGGTGTACTGTTAACGTGATGCCAAGAAATGTCTCGGAGATACGATTCAAATGATGTGATTACTTTACAATATTGTTTGGCCCAATATTGAAATAAGAGGGAATGTTGTTGTGAACTTAAGCACATTTTGTTGCATAATCTTTTTAGTAAAACTGTATTCCCCTCAACCGTGCAAAACAACTGCCTCATCCTTTATTCAGCAAACTAACCAACAGTATCGTGGGTGAGCCGGAGGTCAACCAACAGTTTGAGCAACTATCATCCAGGATGGACCAGGTCTATCACGCGGTATCAGAAGGAAAACCAGACAAAATGGCGGAGGCACTTCCGGCGCATTACAGATATATTGATAACGTAGGTATCCGTGTCTGACCATCTTTACAAGATAAACAGTACATACGACATGTCCATTCTTGTGACATTCAAGGAATACCTATCAGTATACATGTACATAGCATACGACTTCCTTAATTTGCTTTATTTAAACTTGTTCATTTTACAACTATTTTCATGGAAGCTTAAAGGCTGATGAAAGGAGAAAAATGCTATATCAAACTATATTATTCGGTAAACGTTTGGTTAGATTCAAATAGTTATACACCCAAAAAAACATCAGCATAGCTTAAACATGGAAGCCAACGATAAATAACCAAGATCAGCAAGTTTAATAATGCAGATTGCCTGATTCTTCAACTCTAACCTGGTCATGTGATTAACAAATCTTTGAACCGACCAGAATTTGCTACTTTGAATATGTAAAAAGATTGTTGATAAACATGATTGAATTGGAGTACTATATTTCAAGCACAAAATATCTTATGTTAAACGAGTTTGTTTAATTGGGGCTCAATGCATTCGTAAATTAATTTTCGCGACTTTTTAAATCATAGTAAAAAATGTCCAAATGTTCTGTCAGTAATCTACTTGTACTCATATCCTTTCATGTGCCTTTAATTTCACACTTGATTCTGCCTCAGGGATACGTGACAAGTACTCGCGCCGATTTATGGTTCGAGCTCGGGACCTCGGATACCGGAGACCGACTCTCTACCTTTGTACTTCTGTGGCGCCCTATTTGATACAGCGTCTAGAATATAACCAGTGATGATACGTGTATTCATGTTTATTGTTTATTGTTGTCCTTCTTTTACAGAATATAACCAGTGATGATACGTGTATACATGTTTATTGTTTATTGTTGTCCTTCTTTTACAGAGTATAACCAGTGATGATACCTGTATACATGTTTATTGTTTATTGTTGTCCTTCCTTTACAGAGTATAACCAGTGATGATACCTGTATACATGTTTATTGTTTATTGTTGTCCTTCCTTTACATAATATAACCAGCGATGATACCTGTATACCTGTATATTGTTTATTGATGATACCTGTATACCTGTATATATGTTCATTGTTTATTGTTGTCCTTCCTTTACAGAGTATAACCAGTGATGATACCTGTATACATGTATATTGTTTATTGTTGTCCTTCCTTTACAGAGTATAACCAGTGATGATACCTGTATACATGTATATTGTTTATTGTTGTCCTTCCTTTACAGAGTATAACCAGTGATGATACCTGTATACATGTATATTGTTTACAGAGTATAACCAGTGATGATACCTGTATACCTTTACAGAGTATAACCAGTGATGATACCTGTATACATGTTTATTGTTTATTGTTGTCCTTCCTTTACAGAGTATAACCAGTGATGATACGTGTATACATGTATATTGTTTATTGTTGTCCTTCCTTAACAGAGTATAACCAGCGATGATACCTGTATACATGTATAATGTTTATTGTTGTCCTTCCTTTACAGAGTAATTTCCGGGTAAAGCGAATCCGCCGTTTGTCTCATACAGCCGTCGTGCCACCTCAAAGGTAAGCATGTCTTATAGCTTCCTTGATTTAAGTCACTCTAAACAAAACCACAGAAATATATACTAAATATTTAAAACGTACTGTATGCTGCTCTCAAAACCGGTCAAAATACGCTCATTCTCTGATATAAAATAATGATATATTATAGACCAAACTCCTCCCCTGTGGTGTGTTTTGGTCAGCTGACTGTTGATGGAATTTGAATTTGATCAAATGGTCATTATTCGGAGCACATGGTGATCTTGCCATATTACTTTGACCGTATGCAACTATTGCTGACGAAATACTATCTATGTACCATCACTACAAAGACCATGTCAATTGCTTGAATTATTGCTGATACTTATTCGGTAGTTTTGAACACAAAAAAGACATGTTTTCCAATGTATTCTGTGTCAAACGTTACAATGCACAAATGTTCGTTCCCCATTTATCGTTCTCTGATGTTGGCATGTAAGCTAGGGTGGCGTCTTTCTAAGAATACAATGCTAAGAATTTGCCAAAGTTCAAAACAACATTCCTCTTATAATGAAATCGAGAAAAAACAATATAATAAAGTAACACGTCATTGGAATCGTATCTCCGACACGCTTTCAATATTGTACATGTTCTTCTGTTCAGAATTCTTTCTGACATATAGACTACATGTATTGTCAGTTGTCTCATTTCTTACCGCTTGTCTCAAAGTTCTTTACCGAAACAGGAGTAAGTTTGGATATGTCTTTATATAAAACGTTTGATATAAATCCATCTTGAGTCGATGGACTGAACTATTTATAAGGAATCGAGTTCTATTGAATATGACATGAAATATACTAGGTCGACTATCTACTACATATGGTGAATTAATACGATATCCATTTCTCATTGCTGAGTCCAAATATCTAACCTTTCTTTCTAGAGTTATCAACAAAATGATAGAAGAAAAGAAACCGGCAAAACCAGACCTCGGTTTAAAAGGGATAGAAGAAGGTAGAGTCTACGCATTTTTCTATAGTGTTTAGGCAAATACATATGAGTTCTTATTTATTTTTCTTTAGAATGAACACTTACAATTTAAGCTTCTTTTAAAAAGCAAGTTTTTCCCCTTTGTCTCAACGAGCTTTTTGGAATCTAGCTGTAAATGCTTAGATATGAGTAACCGTAACGTAACAGGATTTGTTTTATTAATGCATGCTTTGAAGGCATAATAGGTAGCAACCTCAAATGTCACTCCCACATTTCTTTTAGTAACAACTTATAACGAAAGTGTTCTTATTACGTTATTGACAGTTTCGATCCTTTGTAAAACAACATTCATTTTTTCATAATGAGGAATTTATTCTAACGAGCAATTTATTCTGTTGTCATAGTAGTTACTATCGATTAGCATAAAGACCATTTTTCTTGCTATTGGTGTCGTCTGCTGAAGTCTGTTTGAATTTTGATCTTTGTCAAAATGGAAACCAACAACAAACGATAATCATAACATATAAAGAACTAACACATTTATGACTTTCTTAACTTAATAAAAAAAATCTATTAAAAAAGTTAAACTACTTATTATGACGAATTTATCTTTTTGTCACATTGGTCTCTTGTATCAATGTTGGATCAATATACATCAAAGTATTGCGTGTAATTTATTATTTTTGAAATATCATCTGAATATAACAGGTTTTTTTTTTTTGACAGAACCCTTACAGTGTAAGTATCGTCTATCAAAAACTCACAACGTGTGTGTATCTGTTAACCAGTTTGTTGTTGTTCATATTTTTTCAGGTCACGTAACGCGCCACGTTTATAACATGTTTTGATAGTCGTTTGGAAAGCTCTAACATAAAACATGATGGCACCATGTTAACCCCATACATTTGAACTAATGCCCAACCTTTACCCCACATCAAACGGGACTCTAAGTTGGTGTTTCTGACAATCAGCATTAGTTCAAATCCACATCCTCTGCCATAACTAATACTGCCGAATTTTGTTTTAACAAGTTTTAACTTTGATAACCATGCTCGTGTTTCTTCACCATCATTATACAGTATGTCAAACGATGGGCATAGATAATTCAGACGGTAGCAAAGTCGACTCAGGGTACGAGGAAAGGGGATTCATTCCCTCCTGAAATCCCGAAACACATTTCAATGTAATACAAAAATAATATTGATAACAATGATAGAATGTTTAAAACTCTAGAAGACTCAGATCACTCCCATAATGTTAGACTTTATCTTTAAATTTACATCGATTAGAATAACCTTTCGTGCATAAATTGACCTCAGTTCAATAAATATATACTACCACAAAAACAGTTACATAACGCAACTTATTAGTTATATCCTAAAAATAAAAGCCGCTATTTGTTCTTCCAGTTAGATGAATAGGCATTTTGTTTCGTTATTTTCTAGATCAACAGAACCCTGTGATAATCAACACAAAGACGAAGAAGTTGCACCCGATCAATCCAATCAAACATTTCCCACACATGTCGCAACGTTTTGTAAGTATTCTGTCAAACATTTCCCACACATGTCGCAACGTTTTGTAAGTATTCTGTCAAACATTTCCCACACATGTCGCAACGTTTTGTAAGTATTCTGATACCGATCAAGGATTCTTTGGAGAGTCCATGTTAGATAAAAACTAAAGCAAAACCTTTTTTCAATTTCATCACATTTTGAAATGTCGTCTGCAAACTTTTTCAATTTTGGACAGTCGAAAATTTGGCGTTTGATAAAGGGTTAAACGTTAAGATGGAATGCCTGTCACTGGCATCACTAACAAGTTTAGCTAATTCCATGTTCCTGACATAAGGATGCTTCAATGAATGAATACACACGAAGCATTCTAACACAGGCTGTCATAATGTCTGGTTTATTTGTTGATACCTTCAGATTGAATATAAACGAGTGTCCGTTTTAAAGTATGTTGTAAGTGTTAAGTAAAGATTAACCTGTTGAGACATATTTCGTCGTCCATTTCAGATACTCGACCAATACGATCATTTCACGGAGTATGACACCAACAACGACGAGTCCTTGGATCTCACCGAGGTAAGTAATGATATCGATTACAACATTTTTACATAAGTGCAGACATATGAGTGTCTGCTACACCCACATATTCAATTTGGATAATGTAACCGGTCCATCTTGAAGTCAACAGCAGATCATCGAAACGGCAAACATAATCATCTTTTTATTTCTTAAACTAAGTAGAGACCATTGTGACAGCAGATAGCTGTCAAAACGGTTTCTTAGATTTTCTGAAACATATGCGCCAAAAATGTGTGTTTTAGAATAGTATGTGAAACAAACTTCATCTGATGCCATTGTGACATGAACTATGTAGAGGACACTGGTCCAGGGGTAGAACGTCGACCTATGGACAGAAGGGTCATGGGTTCGAATCCCGTTAGTAGCGGTATCTGCCTTGCGTCGTTTCATGAATACACATTCGGCGCGAGTACTAGTTCTGTATCACATTCGGTGTAAAATGAATAAGTTTAAACTGAACATGTACTATATTTTCCGTTTGGGTATTTATGTTATAGCGGTTATTGCGTATCTTAGTTCTTCAGATGATACTTGATATCACGGGGTAATGGCTACCATAATGCTCTCAGTGGCCTAGTGGTTAGAGTACAGAACTTGAAATCACAGGACTCCTCTCCGCGTGGGTTCAAATCCTGAGAGGGATATGGATTTTCATGAGAGGCAGTCTCCCGACTGACTTACGGAATGCCGATGGTTCTACCCGCCTTGACCAGCCCTTGTGGGCAGTTGAGTATGGGGTCTTCCTCAATCATTAAGAGTCGGGCATCGCTACATAACTGAAATATTGTTGATGTGATGTAAAACCCATATATAAAAAAAAAACATAATACTTTTTCATGGAGTGGAACATGTATGACAACTCTATAATTAACTTATTTATTTTGGTAGATGGTGATGGGCCAGCTGAAATCCGATATCACGATATCATGGTTATCATAATACTAATCCAGAGACAAATCCATGATAAAGGTTTAACTCTTAAACAAACACGTTTTTCTCAGTACATGTTGAAGTTGTACCAGTTGAGATTCGGTATCATGGGGTTAAAGCTAATATAATGCTAATCCAAGAAGGAATGGAAATTAAATGACAAATGTATAGTAAACGTGTATTTCTCAGTAAATTGTAGTCCGTATCACCCAGACGTAGATATTTCATTAAGTATGATAAAAGTTTATTACTGTAGATGGTGAAGTTTGTGTGCCAATTAGAAGTCCATGTCACGTGACAATGGCTACCATAATGCAATTCCAGGGAATGGCAAATTTGTGTTAATGTATTTTTCGGTAGATGGTAGTCCGAATGATCTAGACGTACATATTTCGTTATGTACGAGCATAATAAGAGTATATTTCGATAGATTGTGAAAGTTGTGGGTCAGGTGGTACTTGTATTTGATGTCATGGGGTAATGGTTGTTATAACACTTTACCACAGAATGGGAAATGTTCAACAAATGTTGAACTCTGATTTTTCTCGGTAAATGGTGAAGGCTGTGTGCCAGCTGGGATATGATATCAGGGGGTATTGGCTACCACAATACTTCGGGATGACAAAATATATGATAAATGTTTACTTGTTTATCTCTGTAGATGGTGAAAGTTGTGGGTCAGGTGGGATTCGATATCACGGGGTAATGGTCACTATTATACTATTCCGTGTGTGATAAATGTTTAATTGTTTATCTCTGTAGATGGTGAAGGTGGTGGGTCAGCTGGGATTCGATATCACGGGGTAAAGGTCACTATTATACTATTCCATGTGTGATAAATGTTTACTTGTTTATCTCTGTAGATGGTGAAGGCTGTGGGTCAGCTGGGGTTCGAAATCACGGGGTAATGGTTGGGATAAATGTTTAATTGTTTATCTCTGTAGATGGTGAAGGTGGTGGGTCAGCTAGGATTCGATATCACGGGGTAATGGTTAGGATAAATGTTTTTACTTGTTTATCTCTGTAGATGGTGAAGGTTGTTGGTCAGCTTGGCTTCGATATCACGGGGTAATGGTTGGGATAAATGTTGACTTGTTTATCTCTGTAGATGGTAAAGGTGGTTGGCCACCTGGGGTTCGATATCACGGGGTAAAGGTTTGGATAAATGTTTACTTGTTTATCTCTGTAAATGGTGAAGGTGGTGGGTCAGCTAGGATTCGATATCATGGGGTAATGGTTAGGATAAATGTTTACTTGTTTATCTCTGTAGATGGCGAAGGTGGTTGGCCAGCTGGGGTTCGATATCACGGGGCAATGGTTAGGATAAATGTTTACTTGTTTATCTCTGTAGATGGTGAAGGTGGTGGGTCAGCTGGGGTTCGATATCACGGGGTAATGGTTAGGATAAATGTTTACTTGTTTATCTCTGTAGATGGTGAAGGTGGTTGGCCAGCTGGGATTCGATATCACGGCCCATGAGGTCCAGGAGGCGATGGAGGAGGTGGATATGGACCATAACCACACACTGGACTTCTACGAATACTTACTGACCATCGATAACATCTATAAACGACGGGGTAAACTTGTTAACCATTATTGTTAGACACAATACTCCACAGATATAATTCACGATTGCTATAATGGCATGTAAACATAAACACATCAGAAATATTTGGACTAAAATAGGTACCTAATTGTATTACCTTAAAGCCATATTTGCAATCAAATACACTTAAATAGCGAATGCTATAGAATAATTGAAAATTGTCTTAGAAGTACTTTGAATACTATTTTACAGAGGAATTCAAACGGCAACACGTTCCAGATGAGGGTTTATTTACAATTAGCGATAAAACAAGGTCAGCTGAGAAACGTCAGGAACCAATTGAAACCGAGAAATTCTCCATTTTGAATGTTCACTTTGTTAATACTGGAGAAATAACAGTATTTGTATGTGTTTCACATGCTTTTTTCTAACAAGGTGATCGCCACTCATCAATTAGAGGGCTCCTTGCTATTTTAGATGTTACTCGAATGTAAACAATGAAGTTAAATTGGTGGGCACCAAATTTGTGAAAATTACACTATCAAAAATGGATAATAAATAGTGCAGGCGTAATTTTGTCATGATCATGTGGTCTTTGGTTATGTTTCAACATATTCTATCATAATTTACAACTCAATTTACCCAGTTTGCAGTTTTTCTGAGCGCTAGTATGCTTTTAAACTAACCTTCCTTATTATCTCCTAAAACCATACTCAGGAGAGGGACTCAATAAACTTATACCTTCCGTCTCAATCCAATTGTAAACAAAACTATTTTACAATAGAATGTTTTTAAACTAAAAACAAACAAAAAACACTACCTTTACCTACATACTTCCGCTAAACAATGGGCTCGCCCACTTATCGTAGATATGTAAACGACAGTACTAGATACAATCTTCTAAAATATCCCAATATATATACTATGCATACTAAATAAGAGACAATGATTACAACGGCTATCTGACACGCAATCAGACCAATTACTACAAAGTCTAGAACAAAGAATTATGTTCACAAATTTGTTTAATCGTTCCACAAATGTTTCATTATCTCACACAGAAAGGAGAAAAAATCGTGGGGAACCAAGATAACTTCTCCAAAAGCTTATCCTTATTCCTCTATTTATATTTCAGGAAAATCAGAACTGTTCAGAAAGGGTCTGAATGAAATGAACAAAAAGAACGTGACAAAAGCGTGTGTTATACAGTGAAGAAACGTTGATGTTGTGAGCATGTGTGACTACACTGTGTGATAAGTGTGGCCTTAGTGTGGACGATATAATAGGACGGTCGTCAGTCGATTTGATAGTGACACCAGTTTGTGGGCGTTTGGCCCATAGAAATGATATTGCACATAGTAACTTTCAATACAGATTACAAGATGTAAATTTGTTTTCACCAATCTGATGTCCAAGCTTGAAGAAGCTAACGTGACAAAGAAACGAAATGCTACTCATGAAGAGTAATGATTTCCTCATGTCGAATTCCTTTGTTCCCAATGCTACATAGACAGTGTTTAAAAAATATGTGATAAAAAAAACCCAAACAGCTTGACAAATAAAGCATGTTGATTAAAAAGTAGAATTGCGACATTTGAAAAAAGGTTGATGCTACAAAAGTGGGGTGGTCTTGATAGTCCTGATTTAAATTTATCTGCATTTGTATATTTTTCCGTCACATGCGATTTACGGATAAACAGGAAAGGTTTGATGGATGTCAGTACCTGTTCACAAGGAAACAAATACCACACATTTAGATTCACTGTTTTGTAAAAGAAATATAACCTTGAATGTTTAGCAATATGTTAACCGTTTGTGGCAGTGTCAACTTGTAGCATTAGTCACACGCTAAAGCAATTTGTTATGCAATGACTATTAGAACAACTACGTTTTTCTAGACACTTTATGTTGATGTTATAATGTACGTACATTGTATATTGTTGATGTTCTCGCAAAACAGTTTTACCTTTGTTTTTAGTATGAATCCTTTCGATTAAAAATGGATGTACATGGTTTGTTTTCTGTACGTAGATGAGCATTATGGATGACTGAAACAAAATAGAATAAAAACACCATTATGATGGTAGATGTCTATTTGTCCAACACGAAATAAGCGTCCCATTCTATATGAAAAGCCGTCTTTAATTGCTGCTTTTTAATATGTACGTTTCGATCCGTATTTTTGTGGACGATTTTATTGTTATACAATGGATATCTGAAATAGAGGTGTCATTTAAGGGAGACAATCAGAACCAGAGTCACGCCCAAGTCAGTAGGAGTTACTTCCCGATATGGATTAACCTAGCAAAGCGATGATTAGTTACTGAATAAAGATTTGAGAGATGTTAGTTAATAGGCTATAACATGTCTCAGAATATTAACTTCCAAAATTGTCATTTGTGACATGAAGAAGAAACCAATAGGAATAGATGGTAAACTGCCTGTCACGAGTAATGTCTCACCTTGTTACAATGGTTTCGCCAAACTCCACGCAGGTGCGTGGATTTGAACTTCTGGGTTATATCCCCTGATAAAATTAAGTCGAGAATAAACATAATTAGTTAAACGCGAAAAAATATGCGTTTGCGATGAATTGGTATGTCAGTACTTTCCAAATATAGAATTAGTACAATTTGAGGCAAACCAAACTTAGAGTGTAAATACCTCAGATTCATTCGACCCGGAATTGCATTTTAGGTTTGTCATCACATTACTAATGCAGTACCTGCACCGATGGGTAAGGTAGAAGAACTCCAACCAACCAGAAACAGTTTCATGGTGGATCAATGACAGGCACGGGGTGGAAATCGGAGGCTTGAGACTGAAGGACAACCTGGGTTCTATACCCGATAGCGGTGAATCGCGTTACAGTGGGGTGTCGTTGGGCAATACGCTATCGCAAAGCCATGTACTTGTAGACCATCTAAAAAGCAATTGTAGGGAGAAAATATCAAAAACGGTGGTGTAAAAAACAAATAATGGTTAACAGTCTTATCAACATAAGATCTCGTCTTCTTGATTTGTACATCGATTTTGACGAAAGCTTGAAGCTTATTAGATCGACGCTCGTTTACTGCTTCCCGCGTACGTGACCAATACTCGCGCCGATTTGTTGGTTGGACTCGGCATTTTCATTTTGCTCCTACCGGGAATCAAACTCGGGAGCCTCGATACCAGAGGCGGACGCTCTATAATTACACCACTGTCGCTCCCAATATGCTTGTCTCACATGTAACTTCAGGGAGACGGTACTTTGTATGCTTACATGGATATATCCATACTCATATTAAAGTTCCTCGTAGTATAACAACCGTACAACAGCGAGTTGTATATCTAAACAAAAAGGTGTTATAACATAAATAAAGCAGAATTCAAAGCAGAATTGTGTGTAAAACCCGGTTTGCTTTAACCGAACAAGTTTGTAAATTTTATCAGCATTGCAATTTCGACTAGCTTTTATTAACGGATATAAATGAGTATAAAACAAATCTATGAACAGCAAAAGTAATTGTTGTAAGGCTACTCTCTACCTCATGTTTTTCGTACGAAATGCATTACACTTGGATGCTTTACTTTAAATCTTTGTCTCAATCATTCACTTAGCATTATATTACTCGCCTGATCAAACGGAAGGGCAAATTGCAGTTTTTACAACAATTGTTTATGGAAATGATTGAAGATCAAATTAACTGAGATTTACCAACTATCAATACAACACCTGTTTTACCACATTCACTTCAATGTGTCTTTGCATTACTACATTCCCATGATTGTCCGAATAGTAATGGGTAAACTTTTCCTTTATTATTAATCGCTGGGCACTCAAGTTTCATACTGCCTTAAAACAAAGGAATCACTCACTGAACAATGTTTACCCTTTTGTTAATTAACATTAACTAGATCTGGGTCCTAAAGAATGGTTTTGTGCAATAACATGTTTGGTCTAGGATAAGACAACAGTCTAACATGGACAGACTGATCTGAGATGAATATATACATGACTCTTTATGATAGAGCAATAGTTACCGTGCGCCCACATCAAATATCGACGTCCTTACACTGCTATCACTTTGAAAAGTGCTGAGAAAAGGGAAACAAACGCGTTTTGAATAGTTCGCTTTCACCATTGGATATTTAGATAGTTTAAATCTATACTTAAGAAAAGACACATGACATGTGAAACCTATACTCCCCTAAAATTTGATTGCAGTATGTCTCAACAAACGAAATAATTTCTTTTGCCCCTCTTACATTATTCTAAATTTGCTTAAGGTGTGTATACACTATAAATCAAATAGATAGATCAAACATTATCAAACATTCATTTCCATAAACCAGCATAAACTGTAGATCGTAAATCATTCTACATTCTGACTTTCGTTTTTTACACCTCGCGTTTACCTTCACATAATATAAAGGTAACCAGAATAAGAAGGAATTTTATACGCTGATTTCTTCGTTTACTTAACATTTACGTTAGTTTCTTTATTTGTTTACTTTCGCTAAATGTTATCAGTATTTGAATATTGACTTCATTATACGTGGATAAAGCTTCAAGTGATTTCTTCTCAGTTTGAGGATGTTATAGTTCTAAATAGGTTACTTATTTGGAGAAATATGCACCGTTAATTTATTAACTCAGGTGAGTGGTTGGACTTTCTCTCAACGATTTAAAACTTATCTTGTATAAGCTGTCATATTTTGGATGATATCTGAAATGCATTTAGATCCAAAAAAAAAGATAAGAGAGCATTGCGTAAGCCCACTAACTAACCTCTCTGCAAGCATGGTGTCTAGTATGAGGGTTTTAGTTTTCTTATATCAAACGTTTCGATCATTTTAAATACGGTCGCTTAAAACATTACTTAATATGCAGTGTAACCTTTTCTGTCCAATACTATTTTTTCTTTCTTTGGAATTATTTATAATGACATTGGAACAGTATCAGTCATTGCAAACTCAGTTTTCTCCTTCATCATTTCTGCAGAATGCTTTGATAAACTTTATATATCACTTTTTTTCGGTCGAGCAGTCGAAAAGTGTTGCTTCATATTTTCAGGTTGTTGGACCATATTTTGTGTACAAGTATTGATATGACAAACTCATTGAAATGTTCCCCTTTAGTACTTTAACAAGATGGAATTACCACCCACGATAGGAAAGACGCAAGTGCAAACACATGTATTAATACAGTGCCTCCTATGTCTAACACAAAAGTCGGCCCGATCTATATGAATGATGAGGTAGTAAATGGTCAGAAAACGTGTTCACCAAATACATTCCTAGCCAGCAGTGACGACTGATCTCTCAGTCAGGTTCTACCTGTTATGATGATTTGAAGTTGGCTTAAAGTAAAATACCCCTAATCCGCCATTACATCTTTTACGGATTACTTCGGTCGATTTTGGCAGGCATCGGTCGTAGTCGTTATCCGAATGATCCAGACGTAGATATTTCATCATACTATGTAACACAGTCACAGCTCGGATCCGAGTTATAGGTGTAAAGCGAATAGTTCCGGCACCGACCGATGTATACCGAGAACGGCTGAAGTAATCCGACGAAAGAATTAGTTTCAAAATGGCGAATTATGGGTATTTTACGTTAACATCTTGATCCATGTAGGGCAGTATAACTGGAATCGTGTTTATGCGATAAAAACACAACCAAATATTTACCGAGTTATGCCGGTAATTTCGGTGGACTTCCTTTGAGAATCAATTACCCGAGTTTTTACCCCATATCGTGGTTTAATTACTTATCTATGTAAAACAGCTGAAGTACTCCGTTTTTTTATTTTTAATAAAACTTGGTCTTGACAAATATTTGAATGTACGTTAAATCAAACATTGAATAATTTAGAGAGGTTTCGAAATATTAATTGTCGTTGACCGGGACTTAATTTGCGTTTCGAATGATATTGCTGTTCAAAAGGGGTACCACCCAAATACCATTTTACTAACTTAATGAATATAAGCATATAAAAACAGTCTTGAAGGAGCGGGCATTGTTTGTTAAGTTTATTTCTATCTACTGCAATGAATTAATGGTTCTGTTACACTCGCTATTAACTCTTTACCACCTGCAGACTACCTTTCTATTTTACTTAAAGCACACGATATTAGAAAAGCTTTGCAAACACGTTAAAAACTACCAATCTGCTGTTGTGATATGCGAATAGTTTGAAAAAGCATTGTGACAAGCAATTTCTCCTTTTGTCACAATGCTTTTTTGAAAGTCTTGTGCTGCATGACGTAAAAATGTGACGTTAGGTGGGAATGTGTTAAGTAAATCATGTTCGTAATTGGTTTGAAAAACTTGGCATTGCATGACGATTTTATGTTTCAATCATTTTTAAAACCATATATTTCATCCCTATTTTGTCATTGAAATAGTGAATTACCTACTTTTCTCGCATCGATTTCACTTCTCAACTAGATCAGAGTGTTACTATATACGATCAGTTTCATTAACTTTTAATCAACATCAAACCCCTTAATCTAAATCGACTCCGTTTTCCGTAAACAAATCATATGGTATAAAAAGAACTGTTCCAAAAGGGGATACTGTTAGTTTCTGCCCAATATCATGAAAGCGTGTGTTAGTTTTGTCACTTGAAATATTTCGTCTAATATTACTATCAATTTGGACCAGTTCCAAATTCCAATACAGTAGTTTGTGTTATGGCCAAATTGAAGACATTTTAATTAAACAAGTTTAACCGATCGTTACTAAACTGTGCCCATGGTTTGGTGATTATCATTGAATGGGGTTTTGGCCTTACCCTCTACTCTCACGGGGCATATCAGTTTATCGCTAGATTATTGAAAATATCGTGTTTTACAAAAACACTGCTAACACATTGCCCTTTTCGTTGCTGCATCACTTATTTATTTTGACAATTTGTCTTGATTAGATAATACACATATCACTGGTCAATAATTATCCCCCGAAATGTTACCTTTAACCTTTATAGTACTGGTACTGACGTTATGCTTATGTAATCAGGTTAGATCCAGGCCAGCGGCCTGTGATCTAACCTGTTTTGCTACTCTGATTATCATTTCTCATCAAAATTAATCAGATATTGAAGGTTTTGGAAAACAGACGACACAAAAATCTATTTCTAGAAAATTACCCATCGTCCTATGGGTTAACGTCAGTCTATATAATATAAACATGCTGAAGGCGGGGACAGGGTTCATACGGGTGTGTAGTATTCAGCTTGGTTATTTACAAATATAGCACTGTTGATAACAAAATGTCAGGCCATGCCCAAACAAAATGGATCTAAATAAATCTCATTTTAATATTGATAAGCCTTTTCAGCGATATATGTATAGCCGAAGCTTTTAATGGCATCTTTCTTGTTGTCGCATTGTTTTTTCGTTTTAGATAACAAGTTTTATAGCCTTATTCTGGTGTTACTTAAGATTCGCACTAGTAACATGAAGAAATCCTTTCTATGTAGAAATGGTTCATTGCTTGTCGGTTTATTTAGTGTTTAAATCGCGTAAACAATTTTCTGTTATAAATGTGACGCATAGCTCATCTGGAATGGACATATTTTTAATGAAAAGAAAAAAAAACGTTTTTACAGTTGGAAGTATTCGTTTACATGAATTTACGTATAAAGCAAATAGAAAGGAGAAATGTATTGACTTTGAAATGGTGAAATAGCATTATAACTACCGATCTATCTATATACAGATCTATGAACAAATTTATGTGGCAATAACACCTTTTTAATTGACATGGGGACATAAATGGTCCAACGATTCATTCTTCGTATCAAAGCATGATAAAAGTCATTTCCATATTTAATGGCCTATTTACCCATTACTTCCTAATTGATAAGTTTTGCAATTTTTTACCCATTACCAAACAATAACGACATTTAGTTTAAACATATTTTATTCAATGAAAAAACACCATTATATACATTACGAACAATTTTGTGAAACGGATTGGAACGAAAGCTAAAAGCTTATAAGGTTCCTCTCCTTTATGGCGACACGCAGGTCGTTTACAATATAATAATGTTAATTATTATTTGCGTATTGATGTAATACAGTGAAGAAATAAAGCATTATAATAGTAATGATAATCAAAACAACAAATAAACATTTGGAGTGACGAGAAATTGTTGGAACCAATACATGAGGCTGTTGATAGATAATGCAATAGTATCTAACAAAACAAAAAACGAATGCAACATCTTTGCTTGCTGTTTAGTATCTTTAAACATACTCTAAAGGATTATGCCAATGATAGTTCAAACGTATTCATCAGAATCTCTTACTATCACGAATATAAATATGAACAGCACTAAAAATGGTTTCGTTTTCTGTTACAGAGAGATCTGGATTACCGAAAAGTATAGAGTTAAGGTTGAACAAAGTAAGGTTGGTTATAGTTCTCCGTAACTCATCCCGTATGTCGACATAGTGAACACACTCAAGAAAGTAGTGCTGAGTTGACTCTATTGAACCACATCGACAAAGGGGAGAGATTACGATATTTTCCCAAACAAATGTTGGTTTAATGCACCTCATCTATTTCTCAATCTATTATGTAAGACTTGGAATTTTCTGTCTCCAAAGAAGAATAACTTGTTAGAGGTGGGTTTATCATGATTGATTAATGATTTAAACATACCCACTGATTCCGAATCTTTAGTACTTTGAGGTAATGTGTTCCAATCTTTTACAACTGAGGGTAGGAATGAATTCTCATAAAGTGATGTCTTACAATTTACATTTCTTAGATTATTAGAGTTACGAAGATTTCGAGATGACATACGACCAACTGTGGGTGGAACAAGAGTGCTTAAATAATTGGGAACAAGACCATTTACCATCTTAAAGAATAAAATAAGTTTATGTTTTTTTCTACGTTCGCCTAGAGAATCCCAACCTGACTCTGTTTGCAGATCTGATATTGATACTAGCTTTGTACATCCTGTGACAATTCTGGCCGCCTCATTTTGAATCTTATCGAGTTCTTCTTTTTGATATTGGTGTATAGTTCCCCATATAACATCCCCATATTCAAGAATAGGTCTGATAAACGAATTATAAACTATCTGTAAAATTATACGGTTAAGGCGGAATTTAAGTCGTCGCATAACCCCAACTCGTTTCCAGGCCTTAGTGATTATGTCATTTAGATGATCATCCAAATGCCCATTATTTGAAAGATGGATACCTAGATGTTTATGCGTTTGAACAGATGGAATTTCAATGGATGACATAAAAAGATTAGGATGGTCTGGTTTGTTGCGTTTACGTGATATAATTAAATTTTCTGATTTGGATGGATTAAATTTCACGAGCCATGTGTCAGCCCATCTTGATATTTTGTCAATATCTGACTGCAAAACTCTTCCAGTTTCATTTGGATTACCAACTATCAAAGAAAGACTGGTATCATCGGCAAATAGATTTATATTTGATTCAATATTGTTGACGATGTCATTTATAAAGATCAGAAATAAGAGAGGCCCTAATATAGATCCCTGAGGAACTCCCGCATTTATAGAACACTGATCAGAGGATCCCCCTGGAAAAACAACTTGTTGAGCTCTTAAATATAGATAATTTTCAAACCAAGATAAAAGATTACCTCTTATTCCTGCAGATTCTAATTTTAATAAAAGGCCTTTACGCCAAACCTTATCAAAGGCTTTACTTATGTCAAAGAAAACCATGCGTATTTCTAACCCATTGTCTAGAGCTTTACAACTATTATCATACAACATTGTAACGACATTTGACCGATTTGTTGCAGACAACTCTGGAAAACATCGTGGGAAAAGGAGAAATTGCTCGTGTTTTCAGCCCTATTGGAGGATTATTTTCCACTCTCATCACATTCTGAAATGTCGTCTGCAAACTTTTTCAATTTGGGACAGTCAAAAATTTGGCGTTTGGTAAAGGGTTAATGAAAAGTTTATCATTTTCGTCGTTATAGTGGGTAGACACCATTGTGACAAGGCGATCATGTTTCTGCCTTTTGCTCTTGATCCAACTCAGGACCCGGCATTATAGTGTGATTTTGTTAATTGTGGCATTATCTTCATATTAACTGCTCTAACATTTACACTGTTAGAGCGAAAGCGAGCACCGCGTTTGTTTGACTGAGCATTTTGCGTTTTCACACCATGGGCAACCATCTAACAAACGGTAAAAGAGCCGTTAGCTTCTTTTATTTGCTTTACGGATATAAAACACGGTGATTTGTTTACGTATGACCTTTATAGCATTGGCTTTAGCATTAGTTCAAGTTTAAATAAATTCTGACCACAGGTAAAGGGTATATGATGGCCCTCATCCTACTTCACCCTAAAACCCTTTCACATAACCTCATTATTTCTTAAAAAACATATTAAGACATGTGAAAACCGTCCATACATATCAATTAAACGTAAAATATCAACACCGTTAGCTGCTCAAAATCAATGACTAGTTAATACGAAATTGATCCAGTTCAAAACTGACGAAACGCACCTCTGTCCCAGGAGAGGCCGCATGCCTTTTCTATTGCTAACCAGTACTTCCAGAAAAGGTCTCAAATGATAGAGCAATAAGTATCCTTTAGAAAAATGGAACTATCATCCCACCATGTCCCTTTAAAGCCGCTGTCTCAAATCGTCACTCGGACATGATCTGAGTATTTACTTGACCGACTTTATTTCATTTATAATTGATCATTAAAGAATAACTTCATACGACATGCTTACATTTGTTTCTTACAGGATTGTACCGGTAAACCAAACATCAGGCTGTCATAGACCAGATCGATCTTATGAAGTTATCTATGGAGCTTCGAGAGGTGCTGGATATGTAACAAACGTTTCGCTGTGTGCAGAATTGGAAATCAAGTACACTTTACAATGGATGAATGACAGTGTGAAAAGTGAATAAACCAACGCATGTCATTCAAATATAAACATGGATAAAACAAATTAGACAAACATCTCAAAGAAGCGACCAAATCATTGTTTCGAAGACCATACAAGTCCAATGTATCCATGACGATGTCTTGATATTTTGAAGACAGATATGAAGACTGTAGTTAAACATATATTGAATGTAACGAATTTGACTCACATCTCAAAGATAAGACCAGCACAATATTTGGAAGACCATACAGGTCCAGTGTAACCATGACGATGTCTAGATATTCAGAAGACAAGTACGAAGACTATAGTTAAACATATATTGAATGTAACGAATGTGACTCACATCTCAAAGATAAGACCAGTTCATTATTTTGGAGACCATTCACGTCTAGCGTAAACATGATGATGTCTAGATATTCAGAAGACCAATATGATGACTATCTTAGTTCCCCGTCCGCCTCTCCCCAGGGTAGACGGTATGTCCTGCAGAACTTTAACATGCGCAAACAACGGGAACGATCGTACAAGAAACATTACGAAAAGCCGAAATTCTATCCAGATTATCACGATATACGTAAAGCCCCGCCCTCCGAAACCTCCGTCAAATCTAATTATAGCCATGGTAGCCATGGTAACCATATAGGCGTGTCCAATAAAGTCATGCCAACGAATATTCCGAAGGCCATTTCTCCAAGGAAAACCCCACGTGATCCACCTCTTTACGTCGTCACACCGCGGAAGGATTTACATGCAGCGAACATAAAAGTAGCGCCAAAATCAGAGTCCGCTGTCGTTGGAAGCAAATCAAAGACTAAGGATTCATCAAAGGCGACCGAAGATTTTTCTGTCACGAAAAACGAGAAGGGAATGACACCTCGTGACGAGTACATGGTTACGAAACTTTACGGTCACGAGATTATTTATTTGAAACCGTCTGAAATACGGTACACGCATGACGAAATTACCTCCCATTTTACGGACGGACGATCCTTGTTGGCCACGTTTAAATCTCTGTTATACGGGAAGATAGAGATACGACAGGGAGGGGACGGTGTCCCGCTCATAGAAGTCATGAAAACAGACGAACGCGGGAAACAGCTCTGGTTCGTTGTCAATGGTAACAGAAGACTGTTTATATTCCGGAGACTCGAACGGTGTGGTGCCCTTGAAAAGATGCAAGTGGTTGCTAGGAGATACGATTCAATCGAGATGGACAAACATTTTAGTACTCGTAACCTCGGACAGACTGTAGCTGTTACAAATGATGCCACAATTCGAGCCAAGATAAAGAAGGAGGTTCTGGCTTGGAAAGACTGGAAAGCCAAACAGCCGAAAGATAACGCCGATTCAAGCACAAAGACGAAAGCCAGACCTAAGAAAGCAACTGACGCCAACAATAGTAAGTATATGAAGAAGGTGTTCGTTTTATGTCAAAGATTCTTTGCCAAGTCATAACATATTCATGTTCATGGATATGTAGAATTTTCGAATGTTTAGATTACGGCGATTTATAATTAAGATACAATTATCTCATTCATATGATTTGTTTGAAAGATACATATTTCTTACCAATTTTGACAAAGTTTGACCTGGTGTAATGACTTTCCCTTGATTCCTAACTATGCTTGTACATCATAAGTTTCGATGTTATACGAGTAATCTCCTTAGCTAAAGCATATTATGCGTGTAAATACATCCCAATATAGCAGTAAATCACATAATAGCCACAAGAGTCTTTGTATTGATCTTGAGCTCTGATTTGCGTGGGAAATTGCTTATTCGTTATTTATGTACTCATTTTCATAGTAATGAAGTCGGGCAAATAACTTTTGCTTATTTCTTATCATTGTCTCGTTATCTTAAAACCGAAATCGGGCAAACAATAACTATTACTTATTATTCACGTTTGGTCTCGTTTTTAAAGCATTACAATCGAGTAAACACGTGTTCAGTTTTCATTGTCAATCGCGCCTTATTTGTAATGGCAAACGATACATTTGGCCTCCATCAAACTACCTGTATATCAAAATCAACCATCGTCCCTCCGTCATTATTCGGGAAGCTGTCCTTGACAAACGTCTTTACTTATGTACTAAATCAAGTGTAACGAACGAGAAAATGAGCCTCTCAAAGACACAAACACATCCGATCAGTGAAAAACACTGTCGTACACCGAGCGGTTGTGTTGCCTATATGTATACCAGCATGTTCTCTACAACGATGCATTAGGTTCCTTATTTGCATAAACGTTCAACGAACGTTACATAACTCCCACTTTCGAGAAGACTCGTCCCGAGTCTTGGCCCTTGGGAAACACGTGGGGAAGGCAACTCAGACAGAAGGAGAAGTATTAACCCGTTACCATACACTAACGACATTTGACCAGTTTGTTGCAGACGACTCTGATAAAACATTGGAGGAATAGGAGAAATTGCTCTTAATGAGCAGTTATTCCTTTCCCCACAACGTTTTCTTTCCTATCAGCAGATTTATTTTTCAATTTCATTTTGAAATGTCGTCTTCGAACTTTTTCAATTTGGGACAGTCGAACAATTGGCATTTGGTAAAGGGTTTATGTAAGTCAAATAATCAGTATTGTAAGCTACCCATGAATAATGACTTTAAAATACGAAATGGTAGCTAATTCCAAACTGACGAAACGCACCCAGTGAAAAAAAAAACGAAGAATTTATTTGCTTTTCATTAGATATTATTGTTGGGGTGGATTCAGATTGGGGGTTGCACCATAGGCCCTTTATCTGTACATTGTTTAAGGTTTAAAATTGGTTCTATTCTATTTCAGATTGGGGGTTGCACCATAGGCCCTTTATCTGTACTCTGTTTAAGGTTTAGAATTGGTTCTATTCTATTTCAGGTTGGGGGTTGCACCATAGGCCCTTTATCTGTACTCTGTTTAAGGTTTAAAATTGGTTCTATTCTATTTCAGATTGGGGGTTGCACCATATGCCCTTTATCTGTACGCTGTGTAAGGTTTGAAATTGGTTCTATTCTATTTCAGATTGGGGGTTGCACCATAGGCCCTTTATCTGTACTCTGTTTAAGGTTTAAAATTGGTTCTATTCTATTTCAGATTGGGGGTTGCACCATAGGCCCTTTATCTGTACTCTGTTTAAGGTTTAAAATTGGTTCTATTCTTTTTCAGATTGGGGGTTGCACCATATGCCCTTTATCTGTACTCTGTTTAAGGTTTAAAATTGGTTAAGGCCCTTTATCTGTACTCTGTTTAAGGTTTAAAATTGGTTCTATTCTATTTCAGATTGGGGGTTGCACCATAGGTCCTTTATCTGTACTGTTTAAGGTTTAAAATTGGTTCTATTCTATTTCAGATTGGGGGTTGCACCATAGGCCCTTTATCTGTACTCTGTGTAATGTTTAAAATTGGTTCTTTTCTATTTCAGATTGGGGGTTGCACCATATTCCCTTTATCTGTACTCTGTTTAAGGTTTAAAATTGGTTCTATTCTATTTCAGATTGGGGGTTGCACCATTTGCCCTTTATCTGTACTCTGTTTAAGGTTTAAAATTGGTTCTATTCTATTTCAGACTGGGGGTTGCACCATATGCCCTTTATCTGTACTCTGTTTAAGGTTTAAAATTGGTTCTATTCTATTTCAGATTGGGGGTTGCACCATAGGCCCTTTATCTGTACTCTGTTTAAGGTTTAAAATTGGTTCTATTCTATTTCAGATTGGGGGTTGCACCATAGGCCCTTTATCTGTACTCTGTTTAAGTTTAAAATTGGTTCTATTCTATTTCAGATTGGGGGTTGCACCATAGGCCCTTTATCTGTACTCTGTTTAAGGTTTAAAATTGGTTCTATTCTATTTCAGATTGGGGGTTGCACCATAGGCCCTTTATCTGTACTCTGTTTAAGGTTTAAAATTGGTTCTATTCTATTTCAGATTGGGGGTTGCACCATAGGCCCTTTATCTGTACTCTGTTTAAGGTTTAAAATTGGTTCTATTCTATTTCAGATTGGGGGTTGCACCATAGGCCCTTTATCTGTACTCTGTTTAAGGTTTAAAATTGGTTCTATTCTATTTCAGATTGGGGGTTGCACCATATGCCCTTTATCTGTACTCTGTTTAAGGTTTAAAATTGGTTCTATTCTATTTCAGATTGGGGGTTGCACCATAGGCCCTTTATCTGTACTCTGTTTAAGGTTTAAAATTGGTTCTATTCTATTTCAGATTGGGGGTTGCACCATAGGCCCTTTATCTGTACTCTGTTTAAGGTTTAAAATTGGTTCTATTCTATTTCAGATTGGGGGTTGCACCATAGGCCCTTTATCTGTACTCTGTTTAAGGTTTAAAATTGGTTCTATTCTATTTCAGATTGGGGGTTGCACCATAGGCCCTTTATCTGTACTCTGTGTAATGTTTAAAATTGGTTCTTTTCTATTTCAGATTGGGGGTTGCACCATATTCCCTTTATCTGTACTCTGTTTAAGGTTTAAAATTGGTTCTATTCTATTTCAGATTGGGGGTTGCACCATTTGCCCTTTATCTGTACTCTGTTTAAGGTTTAAAATTGGTTCTATTCTATTTCAGACTGGGGGTTGCACCATATGCCCTTTATCTGTACTCTGTTTAAGGTTTAAAATTGGTTCTATTCTATTTCAGATTGGGGGTTGCACCATAGGCCCTTTATCTGTACTCTGTTTAAGGTTTAAAATTGGTTCTATTCTATTTCAGATTGGGGGTTGCACCATATGCCCTTTATCTGTACTCTGTGTAAGGTTTAAAATTGGTTCTATTCTATTTCAGATTGGGGGTTGCACCATAGGCCCTTTATCTGTACTCTGTTTAAGGTTTAAAATTGGTTCTATTCTATTTCAGATTGGGGGTTGCACCATAGGCCCTTTATCTGTACTCTGTTTAAGGTTTAAAATTGGTTCTATTCTATTTCAGATTGGGGGTTGCACCATAGGCCCTTTATCTGTACTCTGTTTAAGGTTTAAAATTGGTTCTATTCTATTTCAGATTGGGGGTTGCACCATATGCCCTTTATCTGTTCTCTGTTTAAGGTTTAAAATTGGTTCTATTCTATTTCAGATTGGGGGTTGCACCATAGGCCCTTTATCTGTACTCTGTTTAAGGTTTAAAATTGGTTCTATTCTATTTCAGATTGGGGGTTGCACCATAGGCCCTTTATCTGTACTGTTTAAGGTTTAAAATTGGTTCTATTCTATTTCAGATTGGGGGTTGCACCATAGGCCCTTTATCTGTACTCTGTTTAAGGTTTAAAATTGGTTCTATTCTATTTCAGATTGGGGGTTGCACCATAGGCCCTTTATCTGTACTCTGTTTAAGGTTTAAAATTGGTTCTATTCTATTTCAGATTGGGGGTGTCACCATATGCCCTTTATCTGCACTCTGTGTAAGGTTTAAATTGGTTCTATTCTATTTCAGATTGGGGGTTGCACCATATGCCCTTTATCTGTACTCTGTTTAAGGTTTAAAATTGGTTCTATTCTATTTCAGATTGGGGGTTGCACCATAGGCCCTTTATCTGTACTCTGTTTAAGGTTTAAAATTGGTTCTATTCTATTTCAGATTGGGGGTTGCACCATAGGCCTTTATCTGTACTCTGTTTAAGGTTTAAAATTGGTTCTATTCTATTTCAGATTGGGGGTTGCACCATAGGCCCTTTATCTGTACTCTGTTTAAGGTTTAAAATTGGTTCTATTCTATTTCAGATGGGGGTTGCACCATATGCCCTTTATCTGTACTCTGTTTAAGGTTTAAAATTGGTTCTATTCTATTTCAGATTGGGGGTTGCACCATAGGCCCTTTATCTGTACTCTGTTTAAGGTTTAAAATTGGTTCTATTCTATTTCAGATTGGGGGTTGCACCATAGGCCCTTTATCTGTACTCTGTTTAAGGTTTAAAATTGGTTCTATTCTATTTCAGATTGGGGGTTGCACCATAGGCCCTTTATCTGTACTCTGTGTAAGGTTTAAAATTGGTTCTATTCTATTTCAGATTGGGGGTTGCACCATATTCCCTTTATCTGTACTCTGTTTAAGGTTTAAAATTGGTTCTATTCTATTTCAGATTGGGGGTTGCACCATATGCCCTTTATCTGTACTCTGTTTAAGGTTTAAAATTGGTTCTATTCTATTTCAGATTGGGGGTTGCACCATAGGCCCTTTATCTGTACTCTGTTTAAGGTTTAAAATTGGTTCTATTCTATTTCAGATTGGGGGTTGCACCATAGGCCCTTTATCTGTACTCTGTTAAGGTTTAAAATTGGTTCTATTCTATTTCAGATTGGGGGTTGCACCATATGCCCTTTATCTGTACTCTGTTTAAGGTTTAAAATTGGTTCTATTCTATTTCAGATTGGGGGTTGCACCATAGGCCCTTTATCTGTACTCTGTTTAAGGTTTAAAATTGGTTCTATTCTATTTCAGATTGGGGGTTGCACCATAGGCCCTTTATCTGTACTCTGTTTAAGGTTTAAAATTGGTTCTATTCTATTTCAGATTGGGGGTTGCACCATAGGCCCTTTATCTGTACTCTGTTTAAGGTTTAAAATTGGTTCTATTCTATTTCAGATTGGGGGTTGCACCATAGGCCCTTTATCTGTACTCTGTTTAAGGTTTAAAATTGGTTCTATTCTATTTCAGATTGGGGGTTGCACCATAGGCCCTTTATCTGTACTCTGTGTAAGGTTTAAAATTGGTTCTTTTCTATTTCAGATTGGGGTTTGCACCATATGCCCTTTATCTGTACTCTGTTTAAGGTTTAAAATTGGTTCTATTCTATTTCAGATTGGGGGTTGCCCCATAGGCCCTTTATCTGTACTCTGTTTAAGGTTTAAAATTGGTTCTATTCTATTTCAGATTGGGGGTTGCACCATAGGCCCTTTATATGTACTCTGTTTAAGGTTTAAACTTGGTTCTATTCTATTTCAGATTGGGGTTGCACCATAGGCCCTTTATCTGTACTCTTTTTAAGGTTTAAAATTGGTTCTATTCTATTTCAGATTGGGGGTTGCACCATATGCCCTTTATCTGTACTCTGTTTAAGGTTTAAAATTGGTTCTATTCTATTTCAGATTCCAGCTGTTGTTGTGTCAGTTAACCAACTAGGAGTTTGTGTAGCTAACCTTAAACGTACGGTCTAGAATGTGGCACTAACGTCTATAAACTCTTTACCACCTGCAGACGACATTTTTACTTGAAGAAGACGACTATAGAAAAGCTTTGTGGGCATGTGAAAACCCTTTCAGCTCTGTTGCTATGATATCTGAATAGATTGAACAAGCAATTTCTCCTTTTGCCGCAATGCTTTTTGAAAATCGTCTGCTGTAAGACGCAAATATGCGGCATATTAACAACACAATTCCCTGTCCCTTTCCGTCGTATAGACACATTTTAGTTCATCTGGAGCGAATGTTTGATAAACCATTTGCACTGAAGGTGAAATTTCTCCTTTCGCTCCAAAAGTCACGCTTAAAACGTATCTTTATTTAATACGTTTTTGTTTACTTGCTCCATCTTTGTTTGATATGGGAATAGCACGAACATATCTTATCAGGGAATGATTAAAAAACCCTACAGACTGAGTACATCTAAATGAATATCTTATACATTACATTTTATGATAATGATGTTAATGATGATAATGATATTCAAATGATTTCATTTTTCTCATGCATGTTATCGATCACTTATGAAATGTTGCTTTAAAATTGTCTCTAGCTAAATTCTTGTTTGGCTGTATGTACAGACCATGCTCGTTTTCACACTTTCCATTCGATTATATTTAGATGGTTTTTTTCAATTTATTAAAAGGTGGAATTTGCTTTTAAATCATAGCTGGCAATGAGTAGTTTGATATCTAAACGCCAAAGGAAACACGAATAGAAAGCTTGGGAAATGAAGATAGCGCTGGGCAAGGTTTTGTTTCCCTGGCAAAGTTGGCAATATAATGACCGATATTCTAACAAGTAATCAGCGCATTTGGATCACAATTTGAATGCAACAATGATTCAAATTTGACAAAGACAAAGGCTATGTCAGAGGGATTATGGCTGGCCTGGTTAAAACAACAATACGACAACCATATGGTTTCCCGGGTGATATCGCTCACACGACATCAAGCATCAGCCCACTTTATACATCCATTATGATATTATAGCTTCACGTCCCCTTATAAATACATGGAAATACTTTCAGCATATTGTGAATTCCAAAATCAGAATGCGGGATAGCGCAGGCTGATTTTGGGATTCACTGTCTGAAACATGTACTGAATTATTTTCCTCATTGTTTTGGTGCGCTATTGCTAATTCGAAAGGGTGATACAGGGTGAATAAACTTGTATAACTCTGCGCGCAAATAGCTAAGAATGAGTTAACTCCCTTGTTTTTGTCTCCAAAACCACAACATATCTTTCGGTATATGTGAATAGCATGTCTGACATGGAAAACAACGAGATCTGAGTTAGATATAACGGATTTCCCATTGGCCTTTTCAATCTCGAATGAAACCAATGAAATATGATGTACGTGTATATTTAGGGGTATATCTATAAAAGACAATAGCAAAGTAATAAGTTTTAGAACCAGCGATAGCTTAAAAAGCATATGTTTGCATAATGGACGAAACAGTATCAAGACAATGAATAGATTCAGTAACTTTTTAATTAATGGCAAAATCTACTTAGCTAATTAACTTGAGTAAGTTGATTTAATAAAATGGAAAATCTAGATTTTAGTATTTAGTATTTAGAACCTTAAATCTTGTAATACCGCATAATACGAGTTTGACATTATTGTCATTATCATTTAAAATCTTTCATGGAATATCCCATGATAAAAAAACGCTTTCATAGACGAACAAAATGAATCATGATATTTGGTGCGATCTCTTACACCCTTCATGGTTTTGTATCTAATAATGAGAGCCAAGAGTGCGTCTCTGTATCTGCTTCTAACGATGAAGGATAAGCCAATCACAGCCTCTATACATTGGATTAGCCAACCACAGCCTCTATACATTGGATTAGCCAACCACAGCCTCTATACATTGGATAAGCCAATCACAGCCTCTATACATTGGATTAGCCAACCTCATCCTCTATACATTGGATAAGCCAATCACAGCCTCTATACATTGGATTAGCCAACCACAGCCTCTATACATTGGATTAGGCAAGCATAGCCTCTATACATTGGATAAGCCAACCACAGCCTCTATACATTGGATTAGGCAAGCACAGCCTCTATACATTGGATTTACCAATCACAGCCTCTATACATTGGATTTGCCAATCACAGCCTCTTTAAACACTAACTAACAGTCCCCCAAGCAATAAAAGGTCTTATTTCAATTCGAAGTCTCCCATTCACTGACAAACAATTTACCTGGCGTCTGGCCTGGAACTAACCTGTTTGCATATGCATTAAGTCGGTTCTAGCACTATAAGGGTTAACTTCAGATGTCAATCAGAGAGCGTACACCCTTCGCTTGGTCGAACAATAATTCGAAACCTTTTCATGAACTCGATCGAGCATGTGGCTATTAAATATATAATATGTTTAGAGTCGAAATCAAGATGAATGTCAAGACAGTATTCCTTTTGTCGTTATCGTTCGGTGAAATTTTCGTATTAAGGGGTCAATGCAGGACTATAGAAATTGATTCTCTTTTTCGAAACACTTTCTGCTGCCATGTATTGATCCCTCGATATTTGCTTACAATATTGATGCGTGGGGTATATCTACATTACTAATGCACTTCAGCGTAAAGGTAGAATACACACGATCTGCCATTTTGGGACTCATTCTTTCGTCGGATTACTTCGGTAGTTTTCGGTATACATCGGTCAGAACCTGAACTATATGGTGTACACCGAATAGTTCCTGCCCCGACCGATCGATGTATACCCAGAACGACCGAAGTATTTTGACGAAAGAAAGAAATTCAAAATGGTGTATTATGGGTATTCTACCATAAGTGAATCATTCTTGGGGATATTCAAAGATGTCAAAGTCTTCGAACATAGTTTGTCAGCCATGGCATAGTCATGAATGAAGTCAATAATAAAATAGATTACAATGTGGAGATGCCATTGATAGATACTGTCGTTTGTTAACAATCCAAGTATTTTGCTTTGGATATCGACATTCATTTGTTAACGTTGAATGAAATATGATTATGTTATATTTTGTTTATAAAACAAACGTTTATCTAGTTCTCATGTGACATAAAATAACCATCTAACCATTGAGAGTCTCGTCGATGATTTGACTATTGACCTGTTCTTTAACCAAGTGTTTGTAAGGAACATAATCCATCAGCTCAATGTGTGTACGCTTTGTTCTGAAAGGTCAGATTTGAGGCTATAATAGGGATGTTTGTCCCACTCGGCTTCCCTCGGACTGAGGGGTCTGACTGTTTCCGGTTAGTATGTTCTTGTCTTTCATTGGACGGTTGGCGTGAACGATATCCAACGCCTGTTCCGACGGCATCCGAAGATCTCCAATTATCGGATTCCGACGTTGCCATGGGGACCGATTTCGCCGTTGCCATTGGTACGAGGTCAGAGATCACGTGAGGTTGGGTTGTGTGATTTACTCTGGTTGTCATGCGGATACGTCTGCCGGAACGTGACGTATATGTCCGAGGTAGACCGCGCCCTTCCCGGAGACGTTGGTAACGATCCACTGCGGCAGCGTGTTCCTGATTGGCCCTGAAATACAGGAAACCAGAGATCGATATGGCGGTGTGTGCCTTGTCTTAACTGAGGACAACACTAATTGACAATAAATATCATGACGAAACCTTTCATATATGATATTGGTTCTGAACCACTATGGAAAGGTAGTTTATAAAAAAAAAAGACCTCTTCAGCAAATGCCTATAGGCGTGCGTTGACGATGTGGCGTAAGACATTCAAATAAACCTTTCATTAATAAAGACTCGTTACATGTTACTTCAGCACGAAACTCACGAAACCATGTGGGATGAAAGCATTAATTGCTAATGTGAGAGATTTCTTTATAAGATTGACCGCTATTGGAAATCGAACGAAGGACGCCGGATCTTATTGCAACAACTACCTTCTTACAATTATCGCCTCTTGCTACGCTGCTTTGATCATTGATTATTGCCACCATAAAATTTGCAAGCCAGACTTAGATGAAATTTAAATGATGTGGTTTTGTCATTTTTTACGGAAATAATAGGTAATTTAGTACAGTGAACCCTCGTTTATCCGGACACGTCCGTTCCCAACAAAATGTCCGGTTTACCGAATAATCCGGACTAATGAAGCAGAGCATGTTCTTATTCACATTAAGACATAAACGGTCTGTATGAGCGGTGTATAGTTATAACCCTTTAGCAAACGCCAAATTGTCGACCGTCCCAAATTGAAAGAGTTTGCAGAAGACATCAAAACGTGATGAAATTCAAAGATA